>CANNZV010003824.1:0-53498 GCA_947561585.1 Caprella mutica | reverse complement strand
GTGGTTTGTAAGTACTTATGAGTACTAGAGAGCTGTGGTTTGTAAGTACTTATGAGTACTTGAGAGCTTGTGGTTTGTAAGTACTTATGAGTACTAGAGCTTTGGTTTGTAAGTACTTATGAGTACTAGAGAGCTGTGGTTTGTAAGTAGAGAGCTGTGGTTTGTAAGTACTTATGAGTACTAGAGAGCTGTGGTTTGTAAGTACTTATGAGTACTAGAGAGCTGTGGTTTGTAAGTACTTATGAGTACTAGAGAGCTGTGGTTTGTAAGTACTTATGAGTACTTGAGAGCTGTGGTTTGTAAGTACTTATGAGTACTAGAGAGCTGTGGTTTGTAAGTACTTATGAGTGCTAGAGAGCTGTGGTTTGTAAGTACTTATGAGTACTAGAGAGCTGTGGTTTGTAAGTACTTATGAGTACTTGAGAGCTGTGGTTTGTAAGTACTTATGAGTACTAGAGAGCTTTGGTTTGTAAGTACTTATGAGTACTAGAGAGCTGTGGTTTGTAAGTACTTATGAGTACTAGAGAGCTGTGGTTTGTAAGTACTTATGAGTACTAGAGAGCTGTGGTTTGTAAGTACTTATGAGTACTAGAGAGCTGTAGTTTGTAAGTACTTATGAGTACTAGAGAGCTGTAGTTTGTAAGTACTTATGAGTACTAGAGAGCTGTGGTTTGTAAGTACTTATGAGTACTAGAGAGCTGTAGTTTGTGAGTACTTATGAGTACTAGAGAGCTGTGGTTTGTAAGTACTTATGAGTACTAGAGAGCTGTGGTTTGTAAGTACTTATGAGTACTAGAGAGCTGTGGTTTGTAAGTACTTATGAGTACTAGAGAGCTGTAGTTTGTAAGTACTTATGAGTACTAGAGAGCTGTAGTTTGTAAGTACTTATGAGTACTAGAGAGCTGTGGTTTGTAAGTACTTATGAGTACTTGAGAGCTGTGGTTTGTAAGTACTTATGAGTACTAGAGAGCTGTGGTTTGTAAGTACTTATGAGTACTAGAGAGCTGTGGTTTGTAAGTACTTATGAGTACTTGAGAGCTGTGGTTTGTAAGTACTTATGAGTACTAGAGAGCTGTGGTTTGTAAGTACTTATGAGTACTAGAGAGCTGTGGTTTGTAAGTACTTATGAGTACTAGAGAGCTGTGGTTTGTAAGTACTTATGAGTACTAGAGAGCTTTGGTTTGTAAGTACTTATGAGTACTAGAGAGCTGTGGTTTGTAAGTACTTATGAGTACTAGAGAGCTGTGGTTTGTAAGTACTTATGAGTACTAGAGAGCTGTGGTTTGTAAGTACTTATGAGTACTAGAGAGCTGTAGTTTGTAAGTACTTATGAGTACTAGAGAGCTGTAGTTTGTAAGTACTTATGAGTACTAGAGAGCTGTGGTTTGTAAGTACTTATGAGTACTAGAGAGCTGTAGTTTGTAAGTACTTATGAGTACTAGAGAGCTGTGGTTTGTAAGTACTTATGAGTACTAGAGAGCTGTGGTTTGTAAGTACTTATGAGTACTAGAGAGCTGTGGTTTGTAAGTACTTATGAGTACTAGAGAGCTGTAGTTTGTAAGTACTTATGAGTACTAGAGAGCTGAGTTTGTAAGTACTTATGAGTACTAGAGAGCTGTGGTTTGT
Organism: Caprella mutica; assembly: GCA_947561585.1. NCBI lineage: Eukaryota > Metazoa > Arthropoda > Malacostraca > Amphipoda > Caprellidae > Caprella > Caprella mutica. The sequence continues at coordinate 51,872 of CANNZV010003824.1, read as the reverse complement.
AAGTACTTATGAGTACTTGAGAGCTGTGGTTTGTAAGTACTTATGAGTACTAGAGAGCTGTGGTTTGTAAGTACTTATGAGTACTAGAGAGCTGTGGTTTGTAAGTACTTATGAGTACTAGAGAGCTGTAGTTTGTAAGTACTTATGAGTACTAGAGAGCTGTAGTTTGTAAGTACTTATGAGTACTAGAGAGCTGTGGTTTGTAAGTACTTATGAGTACTTGAGAGCTGTGGTTTGTAAGTACTTATGAGTACTAGAGAGCTGTGGTTTGTAAGTACTTATGAGTACTAGAGAGCTGTGGTTTGTAAGTACTTATGAGTACTAGAGAGCTGTAGTTTGTAAGTACTTATGAGTACTAGAGAGCTGTGGTTTGTAAGTACTTATGAGTACTTGAGAGCTGTAGTTTGTAAGTACTTATGAGTACTAGAGAGCTGTGGTTTGTAAGTACTTATGAGTACTAGAGAGCTGTGGTTTGTAAGTACTTATGAGTACTAGAGAGCTGTAGTTTGTAAGTACTTATGAGTACTAGAGAGCTGTAGTTTGTAAGTACTTATGAGTACTAGAGAGCTGTGGTTTGTAAGTACTTATGAGTACTTGAGAGCTGTGGTTTGTAAGTACTTATGAGTACTTGAGAGCTGTGGTTTGTAAGTACTTATGAGTACTAGAGAGCTGTGGTTTGTAAGTACTTATGAGTACTAGAGAGCTGTGGTTTGTAAGTACTTATGAAAACTTGAGAGCTGCAGTTTGTAAGTGAGATCTTTAAACTTGCCTGCTTTAATTTAAAGGCGCTTATGAGTAGGTACTCGAGTGCTATATCTCTTTTCTCAAGTTTTCTAATCCAAGTCGCTTCATTTGCCACTTTTAGAGTTCCATCTCTGTTAATTATTCCCCAGCAAAGAATATCTCTGTGATAAATTTCACCTCAGAGACCAATGAATCATCCCATGAAAAATGAGGAACTTGGGCTTAACTCTTATCGCTATCAGAGATAATGGCATGGTGGGGTCATAGGAGATTAGGAGGGGTAAGTTATGGTTGGCCCATAGAAGATTAGGGGGGGGGTTATGGTAGCCCATAAACTTCTTTTTATCTTCCATTGCCCCACCATAACTGTATCTATGCCTGAAACTGGTTTAATCGTTAGATTTCATCAGAAATCAAATCATAAATTTAATTTAAGTATTTTATAAAGTTATTTGTTGGGTCTAGGAAAATTGATCGAAAGCAATTGATCGAATGGAAAATTGATCGAATGGAAAATTGATCGAAAGGAAAATTGATCGAATGGAAAATTGATCGAATGGAAAATTGATCGAAAGGAAAATTGATCGAATGGAAAATTGATCGAATGGAAAATTGATCAAATGGAAAATTGATCGAATGGAAAATTGGTCGAAAGCAATTGACTGAATGGAAAATTAATCGAATGGAAAATTGATCAAATGGAAAATTGATCGAATGGAAAATTGATCGAAAGGAAAATTGATCGAATGGAAAATTGATCGAATGGAAAATTGGTCAAATGGAAAATTGATCGAATGGAAAATTGGTCGAAAGCAATTGACTGAATGGAAAATTGATCGAATGGAAAATTGGTCGAATGGAAAATTGACTGAATGGAAATTTGATCGAATGGAAAATTGGTCGAATGGAAAATTGATCGAATGGAAAATTGATCGAAAGGAAAATTGATCGAAAGGAAAATTGATCGAATGGAAAATTGATCGAAAGGAAAATTGACCGAAAGGAAAATTGATCGAATGGAAAATTGATCGAAAGGAAAATTGGTCGAATGGAAAATTGATCGAAAGGAAAATTGATCGAAAGGAAAATTGATCGAAAGGAAAATTGATCGAATGGAAAATTGATCGAAAGGAAAATTGATCGAATGGAAAATTGGTCGAATGGAAATTTGATCGAATGGAAAATTGATCGAAAGGAAAATTGATCGAAAGGAAAATTGATCGAAAGGAAAATTGATCGAATGGAAAATTGATCGAAAGGAAAATTGATCGAATGGAAAATTGATCGAAAGGAAAATTGGTCGAATGGAAAATTGATCGAAAGGAAAATTGATCGAAAGGAAAATTGATCGAATGGAAAATTGATCGAATGGAAAATTGATCGAAAGCAATTGACCGAATGGAAAATTGATCGAATGGAAAATTGGTCGAATGGAAAATTGATCGAATGGAAAATTGATCGAAAGGAAAATTGATCGAAAGGAAAATTGATCGAATGGAAAATTGATCGAAAGGAAAATTGGTCGAAAGGAAAATTGATCGAATGGAAAATTCTTCCATCTGTGAGTGCAGTAACCGGTGCTTAGTGTCCCTTTTTGTTACATTCCTTGCTAAGTGACTGCACTCACAGAGTAGCTTTTCCACATCCATGAGCATTGTCATCGACGGTGTTAAGTGACTTTGTTCATGAATCCACTTTCCTTTCTGACTGCTTCTTCCTATCTCTTGTATTTAATTCACTTTTACAGTCAGTGATATGGCTTTTGGATCCGAAACAGACGTTAAACCTACTAAATTAATTAATTATTTAACTTTCAATTCACAAGTTATCTAAAACTATCTAATTTCTAGAACTAAGAAAACTTAAAGTTCTTCAAATTATAATATATTACAAAGCATATAATTCTCTGTTATAGAAAAACAGTTGATTGAAGAAATGTTATACATAAATTATTATTATATATTATTGTATTAATTACTATTATTATATATAAATCATGGTAAAAAGATCTACTAGCTGTAATATATTGTAAGTAAGTTTCTCTGGTAATCCATGGTTTTAGTTATCATTTTCAATTACTGTAAATAGATCCAATATCATTTTCGATCAATTTTGTTTCGGTCAATTTTCCTTTCGATCAATTTTCCTTTCGATCAATTTTCCTTTCGACCAATTTTCCTTTCGATCAATTTTCCTTTCGACCAATTCTCCATTCGATCAATTGTTGTGCGATCAATTTTCCTTTCGATCAATTTTCCATTCGACCAATTTTCCTTTCGATCAATTTTCCTTTCGATCAATTTTCCTTTCGACCAATTTTCCTTTCGATCAATTTTCCTTTCGACCAATTCTCCATTCGATCAATTGTTGTGCGATCAATTTTCCTTTCGATCAATTTTCCATTCGACCAATTTTCCTTTCGATCAATTTTCCATTCGACCAATTTTCCATTCGATCAATTGCTTTCGATCAATTGCTTTCGGTCAATTGCTTTCGATCAATTTTCCGGATCCCTTATTTGTTCATGGTGAAAAGACTAAAATCAGATTTCATTTTCTGCATTCAATCAATTAATAATTTGATGTAAAACATCAGGAGACGAAAAAATCAGCTTTCATTTTCTGTATTCTGTTAGTATATAATTAATTTGATGTAAAATGTTTTCAAGAAGCAGCCATTGATGTGAATATAATGAGCGGTGAAGAGCTTCCATCTATTAATAATGGATCCCATTAATTCTTTCAGCTTGCTAATTAAATTTAACGAACGTTAATTATGTTCTTGAAAAGACACAGAGAAGAGCTACAAAATCTTTGTTTCTGTTTTCTGAACCTGGTGGCAATTACCGAAAACAAGCTTAGAAATATTTTTATCCTAACGGGTAAGTTTCGAGTCTTCGGTCGGTTACACATTTTCGGTCATAAAGAAAAATGATTATTATCATTTAACTACAAGACCTTCTATGATCGAAGATGTGATCCGTGCGATAATTTGTAGCTTACCATAATAATAGTTCGTTAGAATTTGAAGTATATTCGTAATCACTTTTATGGATAATGAAACCATGAGATCAGGACATCAGGTTAACAGTTTTTTTTACTTACAGATACAGAAAGAATTATTTGCATTATGCATATGTCCTTTGACTCTAAAAAAACAATGTATAAATTTTGTGCGATAATTTGGAGGTATTTTCCTTAATGGACCGGTTAAACACTTGTGTACTCTTTTATATAATAGATTACATTTGTACTCTTCAGGTGGCCTCACACGATCAATAATTTTGACAATAGTTACTAACTGTATCAATATATTGATCGTCTGAACGGGGTACTGATGGACTGATGAAAAGATTGATGTGATCAAAAGTGCTCAGAAATCTCATCAATATTTGAGCATTCATGGATTGATGGAAAGTACTACATTGATAGTTCAGACCTCTTCCTTGGGGAGTCAGAGCAACTACTGATGGAAATATTGACACTTCATTATTGATCGTGCGAACTCGATATTGTCAATATCCAATATTGTCAATAAAAATACTGTCAATACATATTGATCGTTTGTACGCTGCTTTACATATATTATAACACATGTACATTGAGGTAGGCATAATTATTATTTTTTCTAGATATTTTTAATATGTTCAGTTTATCTAAATATTACATGGTTTTATAAAAACAATTATGTTCAAATTAATTCAGGGTATAAAGGATTAACATACAAAATTATTCAAAATGTATAGATGTTTATTTTAAAATTATTTAATTACAAAGAAAATTGTTTCATTTCTTTCAGTATAGACACAGACATGACGTTAGAGTGATAATTTTCTTCTTTCTCTTCCTCCTTCCGATCTATAATTTTAGAGTCCAGACTGGAAATAATCTTCCAGAACATTCTAGAACTAGTAATTTGTTTTATTCTGTGCAGTAGATAGACATCCCCTATACTGCACTTGCTTAGAAGATTGCGCAAAGTGGCCCTGACTTTGAAATCCTCTTCTCTAGCTTCATCTGTTTTCGAGAACTTCAAAAGGAAGATTCTGAAACCCGGAGCAAGAAATATCAGAGTCAGGAAAATGAGATAGGCTACCGTAGAGAGCAGAAGAATCATCAGCCACCACCAGAGGAAGAAGAAAATCTTCTCGTACAGCTCCATGTGAGTTAAATGACATCCATACTCCTCCGTCCTATCGGCCGTGAGTTGCATTATTGGTGTTATTCTGCAGAGAGTAAATGGTGGGAATGTACGGGAAATAGCGTCAGTGAAATTGACCGGGTCACGATACAGGGTTAGGATGTTGATGATTCCATAAGTTAAGAACCTTCCTTGCATGAAGAAATTCAAGGCGAAGATGCAGAAGCTGTTCAATACCAAGGCCAAGAAGTTGCACAGGAGGTAATTGTAGAAAAGACCATTTTGTAGTCCCTGATTCGACTCCAAGAATTCAACCACAGTTTGAACGGTGGAGTTTTCACTCTTTTCGTGAAAATTCGATTGAGTAGAAGCAATTTGGTCCACTAATTTCGATGTTCTGATATTTTCCAAAGACTTTGATATCTTCCTCGGGATGTAGTAGACAAAAGCAAGTACCAACAGTGAAAAAGGTAGCCACTTGTAGAACATGATGTTCTTGACATGTCCATCCACGGGATCTGTATACGAGTTGTACGAGAGACACAGGTTGATGTGCTCTGAACGGACTTTAGCGTCAGCATTGAATCGACTGATGCAAACTAAGGATTCTTTATGATACCAAGAGTACCATGCTGTTGAGAATACTCCCAAGAATAACCAAAAGGTGTACTGGTAGTGCATCTTAAGTACCAATCCATCACAGGTAGCTGCCGAGTGCTGTTTCTTCCTTTTGATGAACTTAATCACTTTGGTGACTATATTCTTGAAGAAGTCAGAGCCGCTTGTTTGGCCGGCAATAGTCATTTTCGGGCTGAAAGTAAGGGAAAAATTAGAATTAAAATACACCGATTGCATCAATTAACATTTTGAAATGGATTATCAGAAAATAATTGAAATACAAATTTAGGACAGTTTTAAGAAATATAAAATTTTAATTCACTTCTATGACAAAAAATGTATTCAAAATATCATATATATTTTTAACTTACCTTTATGCAGTGTAGTATTGAATGTTATTATAGGAGCAAATAACGATTTGAATGCAAATAACACAGACCGAACACAAACTGAAAATCTGAATTTAGGGAGATTGAAAAAGGTTAGTTTCTGTTAAAAGAAATTTAAAGAATGAATTTTCCCTATAACTGATGATATGATAGCCTACCATTAGGGTAGGTTGACTAGGTTCTTAGTTATCGGAAGGCTCCACATTATCGATCATATAAAAATTTATATAATAATAATAATAACTTTCCATTACAAGAATTAAAATTATGAGTAAAATAACAATTATTATATATTTTTTCCTATATGATCGATAATGTGGAACTGTCCAATAACTTGAAACTTACCCTCTTCATATGAATTTCTATAAACCTATTAAATTTTTATTAGAATAATAAATCGACTACTTGATATAACAGTGTACAATAATTCATTTGAAACACATAGGTTTTAATGCCATGAAGGGTAAAATAAACGAATGGCGAATTATTTATGATCTTATCAAGCCAATCCCATAAATAAAGATAATTAATATAAAGTAGCATGACCCAATTAAGTGATATTTATATTTAAGGTATCCATTATAACTCCTAATTAAAGTTTCCGCCCGATGACATCTCAGATAAAAAAAGTAGATAAAAATATGTGTTCAATGAGGTAACAAATCATACTAATTATAAGTTAGAGATTCATAGATGAATGGGAAGAATCTTTTCATTTAGATTTTTTCAAGGGATTCTTTAGTGAATGTTCAAGTAGAAGTTTTTTGAGTCATGAAGGTAAGTTACGAATTATAGGTTAGTTTCACATCTTCGGTCATATCAGAAAAATGGTATACTCTTCTTCTATATATTAATACGATAGCGTGTGTGTCTGTGGATGGCACTTAATGTAGTAGCGTGTGGTTGGTACGTGATGGTGGGGGAAGTAAAAACGGAGGAAGTGAAGGAGGAGGAAGTTTAGGTGGAGGAAGTGTAGATGGGGAAGTGTAAGTGGCGGAAGAGAAGGTGGTAGGAGAGATGTTGGTAGAGGGAGTGTAGGTAGGGAAAGTGTAAGTAGGGAAAGTGTAAGTGGGGGAAGTGAAGGTGGGAGAAGTGTAGGTGGGGGAAGTGTAGGTGGGGGAAGCGAGAGTGGGTGAAGTGTAGGTAGGGGAAGTATAGGTACGAGAAATGTAGGTAAAGGAAGTGTGGGTGGGGGAAGCGAAGGTGGGGGAACTGTAGGTTGGGGGAGTGCAGGTGGAGGACGTGTATATGGGGGATGTGTATATGGGGAAAGTGTAGGTGGGAAAAGTAAAGGTAAGTGAAATGAAACGTGGGGGGGGGGAAAGGGAAATTGGGGGAAGTGAAATTGGGGAAAGAGAAGATAGACTGTTGAGCAAAATTTAACTTGGTTTAGTAAAAATGTTATATGGCGATAAAAAGCTGAGTCAGTCGATCAATCCGTATCAAAAATGACAAAAAAGACTAGCCATCTTTGTTGATTAGAACAAAACCAAAACTAATTTGTTGATTTCCCAACTCCGATGAATTTCAACGTGTCCAGCTAGTTATAACAAAATAAAATCCGATAATTATTATTCTATCGTTTTTCGTATGTGAGCCGAAGATGTGAAACCTACCGATAATTCGTAAATTACCTCAAATACTGCTTTCGAACTTTAAATATTCTGGAGCAGAGGATGTACGTGTGGAATTTTTTCATAAAAATAAAATCTAAGATAATTTTGAACATTATGTTACTACTCTAAATAATCAATGTGAAAATATTTCGAACGGTAAATTTTCAGATAAAAATGAAGTCACGGATCCACTCTGACAATCATGCTAATTTATATTGGGAGAAATTTAATTATATTCAAGTGATAATGAATTATGAAATACAACTTACCTCACAAACACAATTTCAGAAATATTCAACCTATTTCACTCGAAGCAGACACGGAACTGAAGTTGCCTACTGTAAGTAACGTTGAATTCCGTACTCATCTTCTATAGCTCCGCCCCTAAGATACCAAGCCCCGCCCTCGTAATCTTGAAACAGATTTCATCGGAAGAAAGATAACTATATTCTATATAATAAACTAAGAATTCACATAGATGATTATAGATATATTATATTAATAAGATAAAATTCAGGTCTTGTTATACATAGTAATTGTTTTTAAAGATAATCGATATTCGCAATCTTTTTTATCTGTATCTGCCATCAGATTTAGAGATATTTTATCACTTAGAACTTTGTACCGGATGTTTAATTCACACTGTGATAACACTTCCTTCTTTCACTTTAACAATATTAATCAATTAATCTATTATATTAACAATAATCATATAACAGATCTCTAACCTCCATTTGAAGTAAATACTGATTTATTGTCTAGATGCTGTATACTGATTATCAGCCACTAACTCAAGTGATAAAAAAACAATAGCCTTATTTAGATCAACTAACTGACAGTAGTTTTTTATTTGGTCTAATTATATTTTTTATTTCTTATAAGCTAAAATGAAAATTAAATAAAATATTAAGAGATTTATGTTTTCTATCAAATAATGAAATAATATAAATATGGCTAAATAATGTGTTACAGTTACTTAATATATTAGAATATATATTGAATATCACTGAATTTTATGAAATATATGTTCATTAAAATCTAAATCCTCTATAGTGAACAAAAAGGGGCATCAGGTTTCTAAAACTCTTGGCCAATCAATGGCAAAATTTGTTCATTATAGAGGGCAACCAGTTATAAATAAATAAATAGTACAAAATCGATGTTCGATTCTGTAAATCGTCTATAATCCTGAAGGTGAGATAGCACCTTAGTCTCTGTAGATTCAATGAGACTGATTCAAACACTGATAAACCAAATAACAGATCATAAACACGTGGGTGAAGTTACGTCAAAACCCACGTCAATCTCAGAAGCCTTTGCTAACAAAACTTCAATGAATCGAGTGCTGAAAGAAGATCTGAAAACAAAGCCAATTAAAATGCTAAAAAGTAAAGAGCTTACTGACCGTTCTGAGAGATGGAGAGCAGAAATCTCATTAAATAGCTTCATAACTGGATTCAAAGGAGCATTCCATCCTTCATAGCAAAAGATGTCTGTCCAGCAAAGAGTCTGGACCTTAATTCATTCTATTTTTCTATCTAGTCAGAAAAAGGTCTCAGGTTCTCCTTCCACTTCTCTCGGCTCTCTGAAAACCAAATTGCAAGTGGAATGGGATGCAATTTCACAACAGACACTGCATTGGTTCCTGGGCTGAAAGTTGTAGTTCGTAATAAATGGAATACCGTATCGCTTGGTTATTATTTATTTTCAAATTGCACTCTTAGAAACTTAAATTGATCTTTTGAATTTTAATATACTGTATATATCAGAAAGTTTGTTGCATCAATTCTGAAGCGCAGCAATAGCTGTAGGTATGAATTAAAATGAACATGAATAGCTTCCTCCCCATTTGGAGTTTCTTGAAAATTGTTCCTTTGTTGCAAGTCTTCCAAAGGTTGATTTGATATTCAGAATTGGACTCCCGTGCAATTTGTGTTGGTAGGAATGCATCCCAGGATACTCCCTCATGATTTATAGGACAAACAATTGATGCGAAGCTGAGGGAATATGCCCGGAATATATGGCTACGCTTGCAATGAATATGCTTTAAAAAATAGGCAGTTAAGATAGGAAGTTGAATAATCAAGAGAGAACGTGTTTTGGTTCAAGGAAATCTTTGTGATTGCCAAATCTCTGAAAAGTTCACTATCTAGGATAGAAAATACTATACTTTCCATTCTAACTCTCTATCGAATTGTATAATTTATTTTTTGGACTACATAGTGTTTTATTACACATGTTTCTTCCACGTTTTTTGTCCTGTGACCAAGTTTTTGAAGTACCTTCTGCAAAGTTTGAGATATTGTTGAGTACATACAAAAAATTCCTTGAATATTGCTACTTATACAGAATGTGTTTTATAAATAAATAAAACAATATATAAATAATTTTCCTTCCAAATTATCAAGAATTAGTTCTTAAGAACCTTCTTCTAAAGTCCATAATTAATTTTAGATATATTCAATGTATTCATTGTTTTAACATGTTAATATTTTACATTGTATAGCTTTGCCCTACCTATTGCGGTAAATATTATTATATTTAAAACCCTCACAAGATTTTCTTGCTGATCACAGCCGAAGAAATCGTAGAAATAAGAGAGTGAAGCCGCTTATCCTATTCGAAAAAATATAAAAGGCACATCGTTTATTATTTTCCTTCACGGTGAATATTGATCGTATTTTCTATCATCGTTTCTGATATTATTGTCAGGTATGTCCGACGAAAGATGAATGAACGATACCTGTTAAAAAATATTATGATAAATTACTATTGTAATTGGGTCTAATCATTTATTGTCGTAGATAGATGATCTTTATACCAGTGATTATAAGTTTGTAGTCACTGATGAAGTTAACTTTGATATGAATAATTCAATGCTAATATTTACCACTGATAAGTCTATAAGGTTTCCTACCTATAACAATATAAAGCGAAAAGCTTTTAGATCTTCAAACTCATTTATTTTCATAAAAAGTTAAGCCGAAGTAAAAAGATGTTTCTCGAGCAAAATTTCATCAATAATACTTCAAAATAGTAACACTATTGGGGCAGTGTTGTATTAATGTTGGGGCAATGTTGTAACAATATTGGGGCATTGTCGTAACAAAATTAAGGCAATGCTGGTAAAATATTGGGACAATGTTGTATCAATATTGGGGCAGTGTTGTAATAATGTTGGGGCAATGTTGTAACAATATCGGGGCAATGTTGTAACAATATTGGGGCAATGTTGTAACAATATTGGCAATGTTGTAACAATATTGGCAATGTTGTAACAATATTGGTGCAATGTTGTAACAATATTGGTGCAATGTTGTTACAATATTGGTGCAATGTTGTAACAATATTGGGGCAATGTTGTAACAATAAAGATTGTCTAATGGGAAGTTAAACAAGGATGGAGACTTTTTTTATTGTTTTTATTTACATCAGATAAACACAAATGGTAAGATGAGATACTTAAATAATTATCACCCAGGGTAAGTTATGGTGGGGCCTTAGAAGATTGAGAGGGGTAAGTTATGGTGGGGCCATAGAAGATTGAGAGGGGTAAGTTATGGTGGGGCCATAGAATATTGAGAGGGGTAAGTTATGGTGGGGCCATAGAAGATTAAGAGGGGTAAGTTATGGTGGAGTCATAGAAGATTGAGAGGGGTAAGTTATGGTGGAGTCATAGAAGATTGAGAGGGGTAAGTTATGGTGGGGCCATAGAAGATTGAGAGGGGTAAGTTATGGTGGGGCCATAGAAGATTAAGAGGGGTAAGTTATGGTGGAGTCATAGAAGATTGAGAGGGGTAAGTTATGGTGGGGCCATAGAAGATTGAGAGGGGTAAGTTATGGTGGGGCCATAGAAGATTAAGAGGGGTAAGTTATGGTGGGGCCATAGAAGATTGAGAGGGGTAAGTTATGGTGGGGCCATAGAAGATTGAGAGGGGTAAGTTATGGTGGGGCCATAGAAGATTAAGAGGGGTAAGTTATGGTGGAGTCATAGAAGATTGAGAGGGGTAAGTTATGGTGGGGCCATAGAAGATTAAGAGGGGTAAGTTAGGGTGGGGCCATAGAAGATTAAGAGAGGTAATGTAAAGAAGATTATGTTTGGGTAATTATATCTAACTATAATTTTTTTCACCAGACATCTATTCTGATATTAAATAGATTTAATTATTTAATGGACATATATGCGATCATATTACTTACTTATTTTAATAAATATATATATATTTATTTATTCATATAAATACATAATTTGTATATAATCTTGGATACCAATTAAGATAAAAAGTTACATAAGAATTATTAAATAATTTTTTCTTATATGATTAAAGATATGGAACTGTTCGTTAACGTGGAACTTACCCTACAACATTAATTCTTAAATGTTATAACAACCATTATAGCTAATATATTAATATCTAATTTAATAGTATTCATTTCTCTCTCAATAACAAAATATTCAAATAATAAAAGTGACGCAATATCTTTTGAGGTCAAAAACAGATTTCCAAATCACGTAGGATCTGCCCAAACCAATTTCAAATATTTATGAGTTCTAACGAAGTCCTTTTTGTTCTTAAAATGGAGTGACCGGAGCTAGCAGGGTATATTTTAGCAAACATTTCACGGAGGGAAAAGTCCGCGGACTTTATCTACTCGAGACACTTTTAAAACGAGCCAAGAATTTTATTCCGACATTTTGGCTTGAAGATAAGACGTGAAGTGACATTTTCTAACATTATTTGGCCTGGAGTTCACACTGCGTGAAATTAGCTAACTGCAGGTGGTGAGGAAGGAAGGGAGCTGCGTGCAGTTAGGTGTGATAGAGTGATCTATACTGCGTGCAGTTAGCTGTGATATAATGATCTATACTGCGTGCAGTTATGAGTGATATAGTGATCTATACTGCGTGCAGTTATTAGTGATATAGTGATCTATACTGCGTTCAGTTAGCTGTGATATAATGATCTATACTGCGTGCAGTTTTGTGTAATTTAATGATCTATACTGCGTGCAGTTAGGTATGATATAATTATTAATACTGCGAAAATACTCCGTTCAGTTATCATTTATGAATAATAAATACTTTGTACAGTAAGTGTTATATAACATAATACTTTAAATACAAATTTTAATCAATTTCCCAGTTCGCTTAATTCGACTAGTGATCCCGTCTCAAAATCCCTCAATGGAATTTTTCGTTAATCCTGAATTTTAAGCGCAAACTGCACTTTCCAATTAAGTTTGCCTCCAGACTCCAATATTTCCTATCTGCCAATTTCTGAATTAATTTCTTCATGCCCTCAGCTTCGAAAATAGAGCAGTGGGAGGTTAGTGGCAGTGATTAATGCTGTGAAAAATTGAGACAAGATTAAGAAGGATGTGTAATCGTATTTGCATAAGATATTAAAGAATTCTCTGTATTAGTTTAGTAAATATAGTGTAAATTGAGTAATTGATTTATTTCTGAGAAATTTAATGAAATGAATATTCTTTTATTTTTCTGTGGAGCTTTCGAATAATGTAATATATTTTTTTTGTAACCTAGTTCACTATATTTCATTTTAGATTGGTCAAGATTTGGATATTGATAATGAATATTGAATTATTCGAAAACTCTATGAATATGAATAAATGTTATTTTTTCTTTTACTTCTCCCTTAACTATATTAATATGAACAGTACAAAAATGTGCTAATTTATGTATGCAGCTATCATGGATAACCATCAAAATAACGAGGTAAAATGTTAGATTAAATTGTTTCTAAATATCGGTAATGTGGAACTGTCCGATAACTCGGAACAAGCCCTTTTTGATTATTATTTTTGTATTTTGATCTATTGGAACTTTGATATTTATTTTATCTGATTGAAAATTTGATTAAAATGATATTGTTTGAGTATTTTGATAAATGATAGAAATTTTCTTGCAGCTTGAACATGATTCAAATTATTTTATTTTCTGAAACAATATATCCCCAAAGATAACAATAAACTTGACACAATATTTTTTACAAAGAGAAACTGAAACTGTCAAAATTATGTGCTGAAGAAATGTTGAACACTCGAAAGTTTTTGAAGGAAAAAATGCGAGTGGAAATTATAAAGTTTAAATTATATTCTTTACATATTTTTTAAGGTACACGAATAATTATTAAGAAATAATCTTATATTCTAGTTCCTAAATTTCATTATCTCTTAATTTGAAACTTGTTTCATATGGATTAAAATAATTAATTCTTAATAATAATTATAACGTTTCCGCAGTGAGTAGAGTACAATATCTTCAGAAGAAAAGTTCACTACAAGATTATAATTACAGAATAATTAATATAATTATAATGTCAAGAGAGTTCATTGATATTTCAAATGTTATAGAATAAAATATATAATATTAGTAATAAATAATTGAATAAATGTATTATATGTAATACAATTACAGTACACCTTCTGAACAATCTATATTGTGATTGTATTTTTATATCATGGAAATGAAATCATTTATTTAAAAAATTAACAATTATAGATATCTATTTACTATTTTATAATATGTAGATATTTTATTACGATAAGGAATTATGTAGTTTTGATCTTCTTTCTTTCACGATATATAGAATATCCCAGGCAAGAAGGATTTAATCCTGGGATAGCAAAGGACTATCCCTGACGAGAAGGATTTATGCCTGGGATATTAAAGGAATATCACAGGGAAGAAGGATTTAATCATGGGATATTGAAGGAATATACCAGGGAATAAATTCGTATTGCCTGGTATATACCCTTGCTATCCCAGGATTAAATCCTTCTTGCCTGGGTATAAAAATCCCATTGTTTTCCATCCCATTTTCCGTTGTTATGGTTACTGTCGGAAAAGAAGATCGAGTAGGAGGAGACTGAAGCCAAAACAATTCTCCAAAGCCTATTAAATTAATTGGTTATAGTGATTGATATTCATATATCACTTGGGCAACACTCGTGTTGTGTAAGGTACGTTACGAATCATCGGACGGTTCCATATATTCGACCATGTAAGAAAAATGTCAATAATATGATATTTTAACTCGATATTTTAGTTTGTATCCTTGGTACCTAAATAAAGAATTAAAAGAAAAATTATAGTTAAAAAAATCAGTATGATATACTGTTTTCTTATATGACCAAAAATGTGGAACTGTCCAATAACTCGTAACTTGCCCTACATATTTTATGCTGTTCTTTTCGGTGTAAAGTAATTAAAATATTCTTAGTAATATCCGTAGACTAAAATCATATTTTTTCATATTAATTTCATGATCTTCCCAGTTAAATTTCATCTCCAAATCATCTCCTAACATGGGTGAATACCCAATTACCGTGCATGTTCCTTGCAAACGTAAAATGTTTTATTTTTTCAACATCAAACAGTGGCCAGATAAGTACTGCAATTGCTCACAAAAATCTGAAGACACACCACCTCGTACAGACATTCTTACTAACTTTACTGCCTGTTCTATTTCAATTCCCTTTCACCATAAAGTGCTAAGGGATTCCTTTCACTGAAGCAATGGGAAGAATTTACGCGATATAGTCTAGAGGAGATATTTTCGCTCATTTCTCTCATTCGAAGAGCTAGAAGACATATTTCTCTCATTTCGCTCATTTGTACTAGAAGAAATATGTAATATTTTTCTCCTTTGTAGGGGATTTTGTTGCAAATTTTAGTTGAGGAAAATAATCATCCACGAAGGAAGCACATACATCTTACTTAGTTTTTCTTCATTTTTGCGCAAAGTTAAAGGTGAATACTTCTCATTTTTCTTCCTGTTAAGTTTTAAAGATTCAATATTATTTTTAAATAACATTTTTTTAATTAAAAAATAATTATTATAAGGATCATTTCTTTTTTGTATGACCGAAGATGTGAAACCGACCAATAATTCATAACCTACCCTGTATAAAAGTATTTAATTTATATATATTCAAATTAAATGTTCCTTTATATTGTAAACATACACAAACATCAGAGATTTTGTTTTACCAATAATTTGAAAAAGGTGGTGGTTGGTTATAATTTATATTCCTAATAAATTAATTCAATTCTTTATCTTATCAATATGTTGTTTCGTGTGTTTCAGGTCTTTCTAATTCTTCAAAGTAACTAACTATTTTGATTTGTCATCTCTGAATTCTTTATTTAACTCAACTTGTCATCCGAAATTAATGATATTAACAAAATTCAACTCAAAAATTAAATAAAACCTCCAGAATAAAATAAAAAATAATTTAAAGTTCTCTTCTCACTCGGCGTGTCTGTAAATGTTTTTGATTCATTACCACAAAGTCCATAACAATGGTAATAAAAAAATACAGAATTACATTTACAGAGAGTATTAGAGGGAGGGTAAGTTACGAATTATCGGTCGGTTTCACATCTTCGGTCATATAAGAAAAAACGATATAATAATAAATATTTTAGTTCAATCTTAATTTTAATTAGTATCCATGGTACCTGCAGGTATCATGGATACCAATTGAAATAGAAATAAAATATTAATTATTATGTCGGTTTTTCTTATGTAACCGAAGATGTGAAACCGACCGATAATTCGTAACTTACCCTATATTGTTTATGTATAATACATATATATATATTTATTAAAGATGTGTAACTTTTGTGCAATCACAAAGAATGATCTAATATAACTTCCCTACTTAATAATGCAATAATAATATAATACTGAAACTATTGCAACAATTAATTAATTCTCTTATTGGTAAACTTTTAGCAACAACTGGAAAGCATCTTAAAATACAGTATATAATAAATAATTGATAAACATGATAATGGTTTCCCATTGATTATTTGAATATGATTTATAGCGTTATGTACAGCATCTATTTTATCTATCTATATGAGCATTATTTTTCTTAGCATTAAAATACGATTACACTATTCGTCTGATGATACATGTATTATAAATAATTACCCAGAGTGAAAGTTATGGTGGGGCCATAGAAGATTGAGAGGGGGTAAGTTATGGAGGACCATAGAAGATTAAGAAGGGCTAATCCCACCATAGCTTTCTATCTGGGTGACACATTTATCTAGGTACAACCTCTAGACTAAAGTATGGATGGCATTTTTGTTAACACAGCAAGGTATTCCATTATTATTGTAAATATATTGAGTGAGAGCGTAAGACTCTGCTGGCTCTTCTTCTTCACTCAATTCACTCTCTGATATCTTATTGGTCTCTTTGAGAGAAATGAGTTCACCAGTAGCATTGAGTTGATTTGCGCAGTCTTCGTAAATAACCATTCTATCCATTTCTTCTTCACGCGCACCAACAGAGGCCAAACGAGTGCTTGGAGAATTTAATATCTCGGTCCTCTTGTGAAAACAAGGAGTTAGTAGTTTGAAGATCTCCTTGAACTCCTTGTAGAAGTTGTCATTGAGCCATCCGTACAAGACTGGGTTGGAGCAGGCGGAGGACATGGCACACATGTGGCACTGGGAATAGACCAACATCATACGCTCCCTGTCATCTCCAAAAGGATTGTTGTAGTCTACTATAATGTTGTAGAGGTTTAACGGAAGCCATGAGAGACAAAATACGACAGCAATGGCCATGAGCAGGAGGTTTGTCTTACGACTCCTGTGGTCCTTCAAGTTGGTACTCTTGCTTCCTCGTATTGATGTCTCCGCCAGTCGGTAGTTGAGGTTATGCACTATCTTCAGGTAACAGATAACTATTGTAAGAAGAGGCAGACAGAACTGTACGACAAGAACGAAGATGCTGAAAAGGGCCGCCCCGTGGACAACGGGCCACTTCTCGTAGCAGAAATCGATTGACTCGAGGCCCGGAAGACCCATCTCGTGGTGGTCTAAAGTCCTAACCGAATACTGGGGCAAGGCTAAAAGAAGGGCCAGTATCCATATCACGGGTAGGGCACTCATTGCCCCTCTGGTCCCGACAGCTCTCCTCGTGGGGTTCATGATTACCTGTGGACGAAAAAAGTAATTTGAATATAAAATTAGTAATAAAGGTTAAATTTAGTTTATTGATTATAATTTGATATATAGTTTATAATATTATTATATAATAAAGCTGTACAAAATACGCATAGTTTATATAATGAATACACTTTCAATTGGATAGTTTCATGAACATAGTTAAAGTATAATAAACTAATAGTTTCTATAAAAGAATACACATTCAATTTTGTGGTTTTTGAGTATAGTTACAATAATAGAATAATATGATTAATTTGCTGCGTCTTAGTTTTCTTTTACAACTAATGCTATTACGATCAAGTTTGTACCAAAAGAAATATATAGTATTCTGACTTTCAAGATATGTTCTTCTTTCTTTTGATGAATTGCGAATATTTTAAACCAATGAGAAACTCTTTAAGGAACACAAGTGCAAAGAATTTATTAATTGGAATGTCAGGTAGCAGAAATATCGAGGGAATGTTGTAACAATATTGGCGCAATGTTGTAGTAATATTGGCCCAATGTTGTAGCAATATTGGCCCAATGTTGTAGCAATATTGGCGCAATGTTGTAGCAATATTGGGATAATGTTGTAAAAAAAACAATAATATTGTTTTATATTAACTGAAACTACTTATTATTTAAGATAATAAAATGGTACCAAATCAAATATATGTATAATGAGATATAATCAAGAATGATTAAATTAATTTGCTATCAAAGATTCAAGTTAAATCATATAATTTAATTGAATAAAATATTATAAAATAATTATACAAATTAATAAATATATGAATTTCAATATCTATAATTTACCAATATTATCTTTTGTTACACTCAATTTTCTGAAATGTGTCTTGTGAGAAGACAGGCGGTGAATTTATAGACAGAGATTGCGTTACGATAGCAACTTTTCTAGATTGTATATGAGGGAAGTAATGAATGGTGTGACTAGTAATGTGACTAGTAATGTGACTAGTTATGTGACTAGTAATGTGACTAGTAATGTGACTAGTAATGTGACTAGTTATGGGACTAGTAATGTGACTAGTTATGTGACTAGTGGTGTGACTAGTTATGTGACTAGTTATGTGATTAGTTATGTGACTAGTAATGTGACTAGTAATGTGACTAGTAATGTGACTAGTTATGTGACTAGTAATGTGACTAGTAATGTAACTAGTAATGTGACTAGTAGTATGACTAGTAATGTGACTAGTGGTGTGACTAGTTATGTGACTAGTGGTGTGACTATTCGCCTTGAAGCAGAAGAGACTATGCTATTACTGAACAGAAATGAACAATGTACGTGAGTATATGTATTGGGTACGTGCTCGGATTTTCGTCCATCGGACATTTCATCCAATGGACATTTCATTCAACGGACATTTCATCCAACGAACATTTCGTTCAACGGATATTTCGTCTAACTGAAAATTCATCCAACGGACATTTCGTCGAACGGAATTTTGTTCAACTGACAATTCATCCAACGGATATTTCATCCTTAGACAATTCGTCCACGAAATGCCTTATTTGGAATTATATTTATAAGGGGGATACATTTTATATTATTTATATATATTCTGCAATATAGAAGTAGAAAACACGCTATAGGTTGATGGTAATTAGAAATGTATGGTCTTTGCCATAATTCTTATTGCAATCTTCTTCTCCTGCTGGCCATCGACAGTAAAATAATAAAACTGAATACTTTTTTTAATGATATACAGGCAGGCTCCGATTTCATTGCACCCCGGTAAATATAATACTGATCAATAATATTATTCAGATTAGGTTATTAGAAGCGATATTGGTTCAGAAATGACAGATTTTTTTAAACAATCAGTACATAAGATACATATATGATACATGTAAATAATATACTACTAAACAAGTGCATGATAATTAAATGAGATACAAGAGAATTAGCTAGATGTACATTTTAGTGTTACTTTTAATTATATAACGTAAAACATACGTGTTATCGGACTATACCATATTTTCGAACTCATAAATAAACAATGTATAATAATTATTTATTTCTCACGTGTCCACACAATTATTCTTGTTAGTACCCTGTTATTTTAGTTCTATACTGTGGATACTCATACCTCATTAAATAATGCAAAATATTAAAGGAGGTAAATAACTTAAAGATACAGTCAACGCATTTAGTATTTTTAATTTTATAACTGTAATAGATTTATAAACATTTTTTTATGTGTTCATATGAAGTGTTTTCGGCTTAAATCACTATAGAAATATTATATATTTACACCTGGCTATTTTAGTAATAGTGAGAAGTAATATGATATATGTATTCAATATATACTTTGAAATACGAAAAATAAACAATTTATGGACGAAATGTCCGTGGTCGAAATGTGCGTGGACGAAATGTCCGTGGACGATGATATGTCCGTTAATTAAATGTCCTAGACTCATTGCATGGATAATGCAGTGTAATATACTGTTATTATATTTATAGGAGCAATGTGTTGCAATATTGATTAGAGTGACTTGGTTGATTGGCTTTGATTAGGTGATTCCTTTGATTAATATTGAAATATGTAAAATAATGGTATGTAGCTAAATAATGAATTAGCTCAATTAAATATTTTAAAGAATAAATAAATAATTTAATGGAAGGTATTAAGATAAATATTAAACTAACTTTGCTGAATGTAAATGAATATTAAAATGTTTCAGTTTTAAATCCAAAAAGTAAATGAAATATTCTTATCAATCTCCGTAGAGTTTACATTTCCACTGTTCAAATTGAGAGAATGTTAAGATTATATCAAATTGAATTGTACGTAATTTACTTAAAATGCTATCTATTGACCCATGCCTGACTTAAGTCAATATTTGGCCTTGGCGTGACTTAAGACAATCCCTCGCATGACTTAAGTCAATCCTTGGCATGACTTAAGTCAGTTATGACCGGAAGGAGGGTTTGACAGCCGTGGTTATTGGATATAAAAAAGGGATGTTTGCCTTTATATTTGATTATGCTAACCTTGTAGGAGAAATAAAAAGAATTACTGCTTGTTTAATAAATAAATTAAATCAGCTAGTCTAAGATTTAATTAAAATAATAAAGTACAGTGAAAATGCTGTGGTAAAAATTGTACAATATTACGATAAAAAATTTAACACTATAATTTTATGTTATAATGAAAATTTTATGGTGAAAATTTATATATTTAAACGATCATTTTTCTCTTAAAGAGCTATATGTGAACATATTCTGTAAATATAATATATAGGTTGTACTTATGTTACATTATAATAGTGTTATAATAAATATATATAGTCTGTGTTTAATACCTTAAATAGAAAAAAAGATTACTATAATTGGCATATGAGTTAAATGGGTAAGTTGCGAGTTTGAATAAAATTTTCACATATTCGATCATATAAAAATTACATATTTATTAATTATAGCAGTGGAATAAATTCTAATTATTCTATATACTGTACATTTTTCTCACGTGAACGAAAATATAAAAAAGTCCGATAACTTGGAACTAATCATATGAGTGGAGTGACACTAATAGGTTTTCGCTGTGAATGAATAATTATTTTTATAATCGTAATAATCAATTTTGAAAAATAGTTAAGTTGCCATGACAACGAAATACTAATTGGCTAATTACGTAAATTTTATAGAAATAAATGGAGTGAATCCAAAATTTAATAGAATTAAATTATTTATGTCTATCATAAAAAGACTATATTTTCTATTTGAAATATCTTGAAGATGAATTTTTGAATTGCAAAAACATAAACATTATGAAAGTGTATTTTCATTTTATAGAGGAATTTTCAATTTTAAAATGAAAAATCAATTGAAAAACTAATTTTCATTTTACAAACGCATTTTCATTTTGCGTATGAATTTTCATTTACAAATGAATTTTTATTTTGCAAATGGATTTTCATTTACAAATTAATTTTCATTTTGCAAATGGATTTTCATTTTGCAAATGAATTTTCATTTACAAATGAATTTTTATTTTGCAAATGGATTTTCATTTTGCAAATGAATTTTTATTTTGCAAATGGATTTTCATTTACAAATTAATTTTTATTTTGCAAATGGATTTTCATTTTGCAAATGAATTTTCATTTACAAATTAATTTTCATTTACAAATTAATTTTCATTTTCAAATGAATTTTCATTTACAAATGAATTTTCATTTACAAATGAATTTTCATTTACAAATGAATTTTCATTTACAAATGAATTTTCATTTACAAATGAATTTTCATTTACAAATGAATTTTCATTTACAAATGAATTTTCATTTACAAATGAATTTTCATTTACAAATGAATTTTCATTTACAAATGAATTTTCATTTACAAATGAATTTTCTTTACAAATGAATTTTCATTTTGCAAATGGATTTTCATTTTGCAAACGCAAATTCATTTTATCTTTTAATCGACAGACTAAATCTCGGTTCGAATATAAAAACTGAAACCTCTCACGGATCTTCAGTGACACTAAGTCGACTGGATTTCAAAGTGTCGAAATCTTGAGCTCCCGAAGAACTTCAGATGTCGGAACTTTGAACATCGACATTCTGTTCGACTTCTAATATCGACACTTTCATCATTTTGATAATCTTATTAAGCGTACAAAATTGACAGTTTACCATTTAATTATATCTTGTACAAAGTTAATAATTAAAGCCAGTCTGCAGAAAATGGGAAAGTGTTCACAGTAATAAAATACTCTCAAATTTTGTTCATATTTTCAAGCTTTTAATAGAAAAGCAAAATAGAGAATTTCTTGGGGAACATTTTACCAGCTTCTGTTGTCTGGTTTGTAAAACTCTATGACGAATCAGTCTCATAATTCAATATAGGGATTAAAGACCACTTATAATCTGTCTCTTCTATTAAATTTAAAGGATTTTATAAGAACTAGTTTTAATCAATCTCATCTTCATAAAAATTTATGAATTATTTAAGAGCTAATTTTAATCAATATTTTCATTTACGTTTACAGAGTAAGGCCTTTTTTAATCTGCCTCTCTCTATAACCTTATTGATTATATAAGAGCTAATTTTAATCAATCTCTAGATTAAAGTTTATGAATTAAAGACTACTTTTAATAAGTCTCTCCATATCAGTTTACGGATTATGTAAGGCCTATTTTTAATCAATCCCTTCATTTAAGTTAACGATTAAAGTTAGAGGATTATGTAAGGACTATTTTTAATCCTTTCTTCCCCCTGACAATCGCACAAACTTCTGACAGTCTCAAAAATCGAACAAAAGGAGACCAACTTTCTGTAGCTTAAAAGTTAAAGAACAGCCAAATGGGATATCTAAATGGTAATAGAATTAAAAAATAACATTAATGCTAGTTTGGGTTAGAATAAGATTTTCTAATGTAGGATATAAAAAGTCTTTTCAATTAACTAAAAATTAATTAGAGATAAGATATTTTAATTTTATTTCTATTAGATTAGTATTTATTAGACAACATGCTTTATAAATCATAGATCTTAAGAATATCACAGACGAAATGAAATGGTATCGAATACTATGTACCGCTGGTGTAGAACCATTCAATACTCTTTAGTCCTCTCCGTCTATAATATTCTCTATGATTTATAAAGCATATTGTCATAGCTCTAAAAATGACAAATAAATTGTGAATTAACGTTAGTAAAGCACATGAGCTTAATAACAAAAATTACTGTTATTAGGTTTGACTCAGTCCACTCTTATTTTTGTGGTTGTATGTTAGAATGATATCATAGGTCACTCAATAACCTAACCTTGACCTTGACCTTCACCTGCTCAAGGTGAACTGCAATGACCTTGACCTTAAAGGGCAATTTAGTCTGGTACTCAGAAGTACCATTGGTAGAATAAGGTTTAAATCTATATGGCACACACATATATATAGGTTAAGTTCTGAGTTATCGTACGGTTCCACATTTTCGTTCATATTAAAAGAGTATATAATAACTAATATAACGAGTTCAAAAATAATTATATACTTATTCTAACATGATCGGAAATATGAATCTGTTCCATAACTCATAACTCCCCCCACCAATAGATATCCATCATACCGTGGCCTTGACACTGAATGCCATTTCTCGAAAAATGGATTACCGAAATAGCTCACTAAGCCCCTGTCGAATTCCTTCACTTCTGGGAACTAAAAAGAAGAGCATTTCGAGGGGTCACCTCTCAGGTAATTACAGGTAACTATTTCACCTGACACAATGACAGGACTTTGGCGATAGTGTATACCCTCTGGGGAGTTATGGTGGGGCCATATAAGATTAGTGCCTATTTGATCTTCTACGGCCCCACACTAATGTCCTGCCAGTGAAGTTTAAAATAGAACTAATTAGTAAAGTGCGTCTTTAAGCACTATAAGATGGTTGCATGTTCACTTAACAATAATTCTAATTTTTAATTACAATAACTATATAATTAACTAATTTTGTGCAGTAATAATTTTTATTTCACTGTTTATTTTACCTTATAAAGTTTCAATCACCAGGTGTGAATTAAATACCTGATGACAGTTACAATTGTAATTATAAAAACGCATCAAAATATTAAAACATATTCATTATGGAGAGAACAAGAGAAATATATTATATAACTGGTTATCTTAATTGGTATCCATGATACCAGCAGGTATTAATATTGATATCCATGATACCAGCAGGTTTTAATTGGTATCCATGATACGTAACGAGTTGAATATTAATATATATTTTCCTTGTTCTCTCAACAATGATCACACACTCAGAGAAATTCTGATGCACTCAGGTGTTTCGAGTTCACCCTATGGCTTTGTCTCTGAAGCGAGATACTGTAGTGCATCAAACTATAGTGTGGAGGCACTAAAGTGCATCAGTTCGATGCACTTTAGTGTCTTAGCTATAGGTTTGTTAAAATGAAGAGAAAAAAAATGTTGAAAGGATAATTTTAACTCGAAACACCTAAGTGCATCAGTTGGAGTTGTTTATTTTTCTCAGTGTAGCTATAAATATTAGCATTTCAATTCCTTTTAATGTTAACAAGCTACTGAAGTTTTCACCAACACCTCATTTACATCTGGTGACTGTAAGTTTGCCTCAGCAAGGCACAGCTCCAACTCCTTACACACACTCATTGCAAACATTAACTGGATAATTTGGCATGAAAACGTACCAACTTCTAGTGAAAGAATGTGCACGTAATCTATTGCGGTAATTTGACTTAAAGTGTAATATGCTAAGCTGTAATGTGAATTGGAAGTGACTTTACAGTATAATCTTTACTGTGTGTACTATTTGTATAATGTATAATGAGAGTCTGACTGTCTGTCTGTCCGAAATCAATTTAATTGTTTGTGGCCATGGCTACGTGTCACACTAATATTAATAATTTAAAAAATCATAGTTAGCCGTCCTAAAGCAAAAAATAATTTAGTTAAATCAGTTTACATGTTTTGATAATACGTACATGCATTTAAATATAAACCCATTGTATAAATTGAAATAGCAATGGATGAACTAACGGTATTGTAGTATTTAATAAAGTGCTATTCTAAGCATTATTTCAGGCTAAATACCCGTGTTTAGAACATCTTTCTAAAAATTGCAGTGTTGTTGTTTTCTCCAGACAAATAATGTGAGTTTAAAATCTTTTTAACATGTAAAGATAGAGCGTCATAAATCTAACATAAATTGCACTATTATCCTTTTATGGCCTGTATTATTTGGAGTATGAATTAACGGAAAGGCATTTTATAATGTTCTTGTAACATATAAGGTAAGTTCTTAATTATCGGTCACTACTACATCTTCGGTCATATAAGAAAAAACAATATAAAAATTATTATTATTACACAGTGCTATCTAATAATAATCATTTTCATATTGTTTTTTTTTTTCATGTCCGAAGATGTAGTACTGACCGATAACTCAGAACTTACCCTATGAAAAGAAAGCATATTAAATAATTAAGAAAATAAGTTCAGAATAGTGCCTAACTAATGACAGTGTACACAGTCACTGTACATGTGTTTATTCATTTGTTTAAGCAAAATATCTTTTAAAAAGGCATAAAAACACCATATCAAAGGGGACTCATATTTCGTCATAGAGAATAAAGGGTTAAGTTGTTTGAATAAATTTTGCTTAAATTATGTTATCAAAATCTTAACGAATCTAAAGTTTATAAATATAATAAAAAATAACAATTATCTTTTATTTAGAATATTTTCATGCATCGCAAGAAGATAAAGTTATGGTGGGGCCATAGAAGATTATATTGGAGCCTCTCTCAATCTTCTATGGCCCCACCATAACAGTGTATTTTCTCTATAAAGTGTTTGGTAAGTTAAGATAAAAAATAGAGTCTCTAGTTAGCTAACTACATTAGAAATAAAAACTCTGGCTCTGTAGTCAATAAAATGGACTCTTTCTATCTTATTTTTCTCTTTCATTTTCAATCAAACTTTCTCACTCACTCACTTTCCCTTTCTTTCTCTCTTCCATTTCTTTCTCTCTTTCCCTTTCTTTCTTCTTTTCTTCATTTTCTTTCATTCTTTCTCTCTTTCCTTTCTTTCTCTCTTCTTTTCTCTCTTCCTTTCTCTTCCTTTCTCTTTCTTCTCACTCTTTCTGTCCTTTTAGCTTTCTTTTATTTCTGTCCAAAAAGACGTACCATCTCTCACCACATCCTCTATATCGCATTTTGTGTTCAGTAGACGTTTACCCGATACGTGCTATCGGACATTTAGCAACGTAGCTATTTGAGAAAGTTCTTAGCAATTCTGAGGCTATTTAAATGACTGCTGTAAATGACTCCTCACAATCACGCCATTGACTCATTTACTTAGGTACGCGCAAAAGCTATCGGTAACAGTAACAAGACTAAAAATTACAATCGCTAGATTGTCTGTCATTGTTAATTACGGTTAATTATCATAATTAACTTTCGCAGATTGTGGAAAGTAATGTTATAGGGGGTATTTCTCTATTTATCATCCTATTATTCGTATCACTCAAAAATAATTCAATCAAATTGTCTGAAATTTGGTGGGACGATTGGTCATTATCCGAAAACCATTTGATTAGATTTTATGAGCGAACGGGTTAGAGGTCAAAGGTCATTTATAACTCAATGATTATTAGATGGTCAAGGTCATTTATAAACGGCAGTAAAGCTAAACTATGCGCTCCATGAGTTCTCGTTCATCTACATAGTTTATTATATTATCGTCTGTTATTGTCCATTACGATAAATATTGATGTTATTTTATCGTAAAATATCATAATAACGGCATTGTCAAAGGCGAATTAATGTCGGGAATGTTTCCATAGAATCATTTATTATAGTAGACTGATGATCTTTTTATCCTCGAGTATATAGACTATATTTTGCTCATGCGATATGATCAACAGTTCAGGAACAGTTTTTATTCAACAAAATGTTCAGATATATTTCTTTCTAATGTGGCACAATCCGATAACTAACAACTCACCCCATATGAAGCATTTGCTATAAGTATTTACTATAAGTATTTACTATAAGTATTTACTATAAGTATTTACTATAAGTATTTACTATAATTTTTTACTATAAGTATTTACTATAAGTATTTACTATAAGTATTTACTATGAGTATTTACTATGAGTATTTACTATAAGTATTTACTATAAGTATTTACTATAATTTTTTACTATAAGTATTTACTATAAGTATTTACTATAAATATTTACTATGAGTATTTACTATGAGTATTTACTATAAGTATTTACTATAAGTATTTACTATAATTTTTTACTATAAGTATTTACTATGAGTATTTACTATAAGTATTTACTATAAGTATTTACTATAAGTATTTACTATAAGTATTTACTATAAGTATTTACTATAAGTATTTACTATAAGTATTTACTATAAGTATTTACTATGAGTATTTACTATAAGTATTTACTATAAGTATTTACTATAAGTATTTACTATAAGTATTTACTATGAGTATTTACTATAAGTATTTACTATAAGTATTTACTATAAGTATTTACTATAAGTATTTACTATAAGTATTTACTATAAGTATTTACTATAAGTATTTACTATGAGTATTTACTATAAGTATTTACTATAAGTATTTACTATAAGTATTTACTATAAGTATTTACTATGAGTATTTACTATAAGTATTTACTATAAGTATTTACTATAAGTATTTATTTTGATAAAAGTCTTCCTCACCTTACATCTATCGACTGCAATCGCAGTGATTGATCCAGTGGAGACAAAGATGGAGGTGGCATGGAGCGCCCCAAAGAGTTTGCACAGCACCGGTGTGTTCCCCAGGGGCCAGTACTGTGTCAATATTTCCACAGCAGTGAGGGGGGTGGTGGCAAAGCAGAGGAGGAGATCAGAGATGGCCAGGTTTATGATGAAGACATTTCTAGCAGTTCTCATCTTGGGTTTCCTCACGACAGCCACGATAACAAAGCAGTTGCCGATGGAGGCCAGAAGGACTAAAAGAATATAGGCCATTATTATCAAAGTGGAGGTGAAGTCATCCAGAGTCCTATTGGTCTTGAACTTGGCTATCAGGTCGAAGTCAAGTCCTCCACTCGCATTCCAAAGTTTCGAGAAGTTGTGGGAAATGTCAGAGAAATTCGTCATAAATGACGAGAAGTTCCATAAAGGTAGGTCGTCGTAAGCCCCTCTGTCTTCCAAATAGTTTTCCTTTATTGGATCGTAAGCAATGGCGTAGATTCTTCTGGCGTCCATTGTGGGATAGAGAGAATTGCTCTCATCAGTGGTGAACATTTCGCAAAGAGAAAGCACCAGTAATTAGTCATTCAAATCACCTAGATTGTTATCTGCAAATGAAAACGCTAATTAGGTTCTATGGAGTGGAAGATATGGAAAAAATGAACAGATTTCGAGAAAAAAAAGAAGTAATTATCAAGAGTGCGAATACCGGGTCAGAAAATTCACAATCGTCTGTTATTGTCCATTACGGTGAATATTGATGGTATTTTATCGTAAAATATCATAATATAGACATTATCCATGGGAATTACAGTCTGAAATGTCCGACGAACGACGATAAGTATATTATATTTACGATAAATTGCTATTGTATTTTGGTCTAATCATTTATTGTCGTAGATAGATGATCTTCTTATCATCGATTAAAATCACCGATAGAAAAAAATATCTGTGATTTAAATTTTATTCCGAATGAGTACGAATCAGTAAAAATGATGAGTAAGTCTATTCCATTACCATTTGATACCAATTAAATATGGCTTATCTTTCTAGAGAGAAGCTGTGCGATGTGCATCTCTTCAGTAACTACCAAAAGAAAGTAGCCAAAGACATAGAACTTGATTCCCTATTTCACGGTTTGTCTCTCCCATCCTTGAAAAAAAGCCTCTTGTTTAGTCATCATTTTACATCAGTAGTGTCCAGTCTGTTGTAGTGTCCAGTCTGCTTCAGCCGACATTTAATCATAGGATGAAACATTTAAAGACATATAATCATAGGAAAAGACAATAATCATACGATAGGACATATAATCATACGATAGGACATATAATCATACGATAGGACATATAATCATAGGAAAAGACAATAATCATACGATAGGACATATAATCATACGATAGGACATATAATCATAGGATAGGACACATAATCATACGATAGGACATATAATCATACGATTGGACATATAATCATACGATAGGACATATAATCATACGATTGGACATATAATCATACGATAGGACATATAATCATACGATAGGACATATAATCATACGATAGGACATATAATCATACGATAGGACATATAATCATAGGATAGGACACATAATCATACGATAGGACATATAATGATAGGATAGGACACATAATCATAGGATAGGACATATAATCATACGATAGGACATATAATCATAGGATAGGACACATAATCATACGATAGGACATATAATCATAGGATAGGACATATAATCATAGGATAGGACATATAATCATACGATAGGACATATAATCATAGGATAGGACATATAATCATACGATAGGACATATAATCATAGGATAGGACATATAATCATAGGATAGGACATATAATCATACGATAGGACATATAATCATAAGATAATGCCATTGGGGAAATTGATTAACATCTTTGAACAATAGAAAGAAAATATTTCAGCTTTAGTTATCTGAGTTACAAGTCATCGATCTCTTCCACAAAATATCCTTTATTATTTAATTTGTTATTTTAGTTGGTATCCATGATACCTGAAGAATCATGGATACCGATTGAAATAAAAGTTTAGCATTAATTACATTATAATCTCTTCTTATATGATCGACAATGTGGCACAGTCCGACAACTCGGAACTTACCCCACCTTGTCATTTTCGAAACTG
This sequence comes from Caprella mutica, assembly GCA_947561585.1. Classification (NCBI taxonomy): domain Eukaryota; kingdom Metazoa; phylum Arthropoda; class Malacostraca; order Amphipoda; family Caprellidae; genus Caprella; species Caprella mutica. Next base: position 21,940 of record CANNZV010003824.1, on the reverse strand, counting down.
GAAATCACATCAGTGATTAGGTCATGGATGCAGAAATGCTACTCCGTTCCTATAGGAACGTACAAAGTGAATGCGCGAGGGCACGTCTATTTGAGAGTTCTAACCATGCGTGGTTTGCTGAGGAAATTGCGGAGGTTATTCCTAATGGAGTCTAGTTAGAGTGAGTCTGAAGTCTATGCTTGGGTGAACATTAATGCTGGGGTAAACCTCTAAAGAGATGCTGGGGTAAACCTTAATGCTGGGGTAAACCTCTAAAGAGATGCTGGGGTAAACCTTAATGCTGGGGTAAAACTCTAAAGAGATGCTGGGGTAAACCTTAATGCTGGGGTGAACCTCTAAAGAGATGCTGGGGTAAACCTCCAAAGAGATGCTGGGGTAAACCTTAATGCTGGGGTAAAACTCTAAAGAGATGCTGGGGTAAACCTTAATGCTTGGGTAAACCTCTAAAGAGATGCTGGGGTAAACCTTAATGCTGGGGTAAACCTTAATGCTGGGGTAAAACTCTAAAGAGATGCTGGGGTAAACCTTAATGCTGGGGTGAACCTCTAAAGAGATGCTGGGGTAAACCTTAATGCTGGGGTAAACCTTAATGCTGGGGTAAAACTCTAAAGAGATGCTGGGGTAAACCTTAATGCTGGGGTGAACCTCTAAAGAGATGCTGGGGTAAACCTTAATGCTGGGGTAAAACTCTAAAGAGATGCTGGGGTAAACCTTAATGCTGGGGTAAACCTCTAAAGAGATGCTGGGGTAAACCTTAATGCTGGGGTAAACCTCTAAAGAGATGCTGGGGTAAACCTTAATGCTGGGGTGAACCTCTAAAGAGATGCTGGGGTAAACCTTAATGCTGAAGTGAACCTCTAAATAGATGCTGGGGTAAACCTTAACGCTGGGGTAAACCTCTAAAGAGATGCTGGGGTAAACCTTAATGCTGGGGTAAACCTCTAAAGAGATGCTGGGGTAAACCTTAATGCTGGGGTGAACCTCTAAAGAGATGCTGGGGTAAACCTTAATGCTGGGGTGAACCTCTAAAGAGATGCTGGGGTAAACCTTAATGCTGGGATGAACCTCTAAAGAGATGCTGGGGTAAACCTTAATGCTGGGGTAAAACTCTAAAGAGATGCTGGGGTAAACCTTAATGCTGGGGTAAACCTCTAAAGAGATACTGGGATAAACCTTAATGCTGGGGTGAACCTCTAAAGAGATGCTGGGGTAAACCTTAACGCTGGGGTAATTAATTAATGCTGGGGTAAACCTTAATGCTGGGGTGAACCTCTAAAGAGAAGCTGGGGTAAACCTTAATGCTGGGGTGAACCTCTAAAGAGATGCTGGGGTAAACCTTAAAGCTGGGGTAAACTTTAATGCTGGGGTAAACCTTAACGCTGGGGTGAACCTTAATGCTGGGGTAAACCTTAACGCTGGGGTAAACCTTAATGCTGGGGTGAACCTCTAAAGAGATGCTGGGGTAAACCTTAATGCTGGGGTGAACCTCTAAAGAGATGCTGGGGTAAACCTTAACGCTGGGGTAAACCTTAATGCTGGGGTAAACCTTAATGCTGGGGTGAACCTCTAAAGAGATGCTGGGGTAAACCTTAACGCTGGGGTAAACCTTAATGCTGGGATAAACCTTAATGCTGGGGTAAACCTTAATGCTGGGGTAAACCTTAATGCTGGGGTAAACCTTAATGCTGGGATAAACCTTAATGCTGGGGTAAACCTTAATGCTGGGGTAAACCTTAATGCTGGGGTAAACCTTAATGCTGGGGTAAACCTTAACGCTGGGGTAAACCTTAATGCTGGGGTAAACCTTAATGCTGGGGTAAACCTTAATGCTGGGGTAAACCTTAACGCTGGGGTAAACCTTAATGCTGGGGTAAACCTTAATGCTGGGGTAAACCTTAATGTTGGGGTAAACCTTAATGCTGGGGTAAACCATAATGCTGGGGTAAACTTAATACTGGGGTAAACCTTAATGCTGGGGTAAACCTCTAAAGAAATGTTGGGGTAAAGCTTTCTTAATTAAAATAACTGTTAATTTGGATGGATTGGTTTAAATACTTTAACTCTTCACTGTGTGCTACCATGTGTCACATCATTTTATAAAAATAACACATGAAAATATAATTTTCACAGTACATCTCCATATGTTTTCCAATCGAAGGATTTTCCCACACGTTTGCACTTAATTTGTTTTGGTATTAGATTAATATTGACTAGCTGTCCCCGTGACAATTCCAGGGAATTGGTAAATCAACAAATTGGTTTTGGTCTTCATCTAATCAGTTTATTTGCGTCAATCGGTCAGACATTTTAATCATGGAGGTAAAGTTTGTCAGTTAATTAGTCTACTTCTGTATAGTAACTAAACACTAAATAAAATAAAGAGTTGTGCCAAAACTCTGAATTTATTCTCGAATTTTTTTACATCCTTTTGATAGAAACATCTTTTAAAATATTATCATTTACTGTAAATTGTGAAGAGTGATATGTTTTCTCTGCTGTGAACAGTATGCAGCTCTTGCACTGTGGTCTGATTGTTTTATAGTCCACATTTTTTGTTAGGTTTATCAAATAATTATTTAGAAATGCAAATAAAAAGTGAAATGTCCTCGACCATTAAAACATATAACAATTGACGAGACTTTCCATAGTAATATTTCTGTTCCGCGCCATTTGCCAATTTGCACAATCTCGAGAATGCGTTGCGCATTTTAAAACCCCTGTAACCTTCGGAAAACCCCTGTAACCTGTTAATACCTTCGGACCAAGTAAAGTTAACGGACCAGAATACATTTTTTAGTTTTAATAAATATTTGCTTTAGCATTTTATAAAAATACAACATTACAAATGATGATATTAATAATTATACATTAATTTTGCATATTTTATTAATTGAAAGAATTGATAAAAAAACAAGATCCATTTTGGAAAATGGAAAAAACTTCTGCTTAAATCCTTTAATGTGGTATCTATGATTCCAAAATTATATTCTTATTCCAATTATTGGTCAAATATTAATAATTTAACTAAGTAAAGTTAACGGACTCTGGTCCGTTAACTTTACTAGTTCCATACCTTCATTTTTATTTATTATGAAATTGAATACAAAAATATGTGTAGGGACCCTCCACCTAGCCCCCCTGCCAGGTCATTAATCAATCATGAAGTGTGCAGTACAACAAACTAGCGGAAACAACAAACTACATTACGGCCATTTATTTAAAAAATATTCGTCATTTATTTCTTGTCATCTTGGTGGAGTTTTCCAACAAATCTTCATATTTTCATTCATAAATGAAGATTATTTAGAAACTCTCAACCGAAATGGCCGTTATTTTGTAGTTTGCTGTATCCGCTAGTTTGTTGTACTGCACACTTAATGGTTGACTATATTCCCTTACATATATACTAGTATTCGATTTCATAATAGATGAAATGAAAGTATTAACGCAGGATCGGTATTAAAGGATTAAAGTGGTTTGAAAACGCGCAATGAATTCTTAAGATTGCGCAAATCGGTAAATTGCGTGGAAGATTTCAGTTAACTATAATCATCTTTCATAAATATATTAAAAGATTAGTGCCCAAAGATTAAAGATAATTCGCAGGCCATATTTTCTTTCATGCGGCAGTTGCTAGGAAGTCTTTTCGCAGTTCCTAAAACTGATAAAGGCTCATAAAAAGCAAAAGTTCCAAGTTAATTTGATAATTTTACGCATGGCCAACAATTTCACGAGTTATTGCTCCACGCAGTTTTTGGAGGACGTATAATGGGTCCTATGATGTCCTACGAATAGAGAGAGGTACTGTCAGAGAAAAGAGTCACTGTGATGATGTACTATAAGAGAAAAGAGTCACTGTGATGATGTACTATAAGAGAAAAGAGTCACTGTGATGATGTACTATCAGAGAAAAGAGTCACTGTGATGATGTACTATCAGAGAAAAGAGTCACTGTGATGATGTACTATCAGAGAAAAGAGTCACTGTGATGATGTACTATCAGAGAAAAGAGTCACTGTGATGATGTACTATCAGAGAAAAGAGTCACTGTGATGATGTACTATCAGAGAAAAGAGTCACCGTGATGATGTACTATCAGAGAAAAGAGTCACCGTGATGATGTACTATCAGAGAAAAGAGTCACCGTGATGAGGTACTATCAGAGAAAAGAGTCACTGTGATGATGTACTGTCAGAGTAAAGAGCCACTTTGATGATGTACTATCAGAAAAAAGAGACATTGTGATGATGTACTATCAGAGAAAAGAGTCACTGTGATGATGTGCTGTCAGAGAAAAGAGTCACTGTGATGATGTACTGTCAGAGAAAAGAGTCACTGTGATGATGTACTGTCAGAGAAAAGAGTCACCGTGATGATGTACTGTCAGAGAAAAGAGTCACTGTGATGATGTACTATCAGAGAAAAGAGTCACTATGATGATGTACTATCAGAGAAAAGAGTCACTGTGATGATGTACTATCAGAGAAAAGAGTCACTGTGATGATGTACTATCAGAGAAAAGAGTCACTTTGATGATGTACTATCAGAGAAAAGAGTCACTGTGATGATGTACTATCAGAGAAAAGAGTCACTTTGATGATGTACTATCAGAGAAAAGAATCACTTTGATGATGTACTATCAGAGAAAAGAGTCACTGTGATGATGTACTATCAGAGAAAAGAGTCACTGTGATGATGTACTATCAGAGAAAAGAGTCACTGTGATGATGTACTATCAGAGAAAAGAGTCACTGTGATGATGTACTATCAGAGAAAAGAGTCACTGTGATGATGTACTATCAGAGAAAAGAGTCACTGTGATGATGTACTATCAGAGAAAAGAGTCACCGTGATGATGTACTATCAGAGAAAAGAGTCACCGTGATGAGGTACTATCAGAGAAAAGAGTCACTGTGATGATGTACTATCAGAGAAAAGAGTCACTGTGATGATGTACTATCAGAGAAAAGAGTCACTGTGATGATGTACTATCAGAGAAAAGAGTCACTGTGATGATGTACTATCAGAGAAAAGAGTCACTGTGATGATGTACTATCAGAGAAAAGAGTCACCGTGATGATGTACTATCAGAGAAAAGAGTCACCGTGATGAGGTACTATCAGAGAAAAGAGTCACTGTGATGATGTACTATCAGAGAAAAGAGTCACTGTGATGATGTACTATCAGAGAAAAGAGTCACTGTGATGATGTACTATCAGAGAAAAGAGTCACTGTGATGATGTACTATCAGAGAAAAGAGTCACTGTGATGATGTACTATCAGAGAAAAGAGTCACCGTGATGATGTACTATCAGAGAAAAGAGTCACCGTGATGAGGTACTATCAGAGAAAAGAGTCACTGTGATGATGTACTATCAGAGAAAAGAGTCACTGTGATGATGTACTATCAGAGAAAAGAGTCACTGTGATGATGTACTATCAGAGAAAAGAGTCACTGTGATGATGTACTATCAGAGAAAAGAGTCACTGTGATGATGTACTATCAGAGAAAAGAGTCACTGTGATGATGTACTATCAGAGAAAAGAGTCACTGTGATGATGTACTATCAGAGAAAAGAGTCACTTTGATGATGTACTATCATAGAAAAGAGTCACTGTGATTATTTTTTTGATAGTACAACCATTTGACTGTTTAACAAATTTCATAGTTCATCAAATTTAACAGTTTTAAAAGTTTGATGGTTTAAGAAATATGACAGCTTTACAAATTTGACAGTTCAACCAAATGGAAAATTTATCTAATTTAAGAGTTTAACAAATTCATCATCAGAGCAAATTAGTATAATAAATTTTTCAGAATGTAAAATGAAAAGCAATTTACACATTATATGGAATTAGAAACTAAAGAAAAACATACCAACAATTTACCCAAATACATAATTAGAAGTTTATATTATTTCAGTGTATAAAATTCACTATTTGCAACTATATTTGATTTTGAAATTTTAAACCTAGAATAATTTTTTTCTTATTTCCTACAATTTGTCATCGTGTACCCAGACCAATATTAAAGTATTTACAAGCATTTAATTCAGTAAAGTTTCTCTTTAGAAATTAGTAAACTCAAAAAATCACAACACAAACATTTTTCTCTGACTGTACGTTACGCCTTTCAGAAAAAGAGGAAAAGTTTTTGACTCGGTATACGGGTTATAAAAACTATATCAAATGATCTAAAGGCTATTATGTTAATAAATGAATAGAAATTAAACCTTATGGAAAATAAAATAAAATTTCTGTAGAAAAAAATGTGTATTTCAGTACAATTGAAAATAAATAAAAAATACTATAGATATTAATTTATATTTTGTTTCCCGGGTTAACAAATGAAAATATAAAAAATAATACAGATATTATTCTATAGCCTATTTTGTATTAATTACAACGCGATTTTTCATAGTTGAAATACATAAAAAATAACAGCAATATAGATTTTTTTTTAATTTTATTGCCATCTTATTTCCACCACTCGTTTAACACTAATATGAAAAATCAGAGTAACTATAGAGTTCATTTGCTAGGGCAGAGAGGCACTTTCTATGAGAGGAGAACAAACAAAATAACCTCCCGTGATGAGACCTGAAGATGAACTGAGAGGGGAGTGGAGTGAGTGGAGTGAGTGGAGTGAGTGGAGTGAGTGGAGTGAGTGGAGTGAGTGGAGTGAGTGGAGTGAGTGGAGTGAGTGGAGTGAGTGGAGTGAGTGGAGTGAGTGGAGTGAGTGGAGTGAGTGGAGTGAGTGGAGTGAGTGGAGTGAGTGGAGTGAGTGGAGTGAGTGGAGTGAGTGGAGTGAGTGGAGTGAGTGGAGTGAGTGGAGTGAGTGGAGTGAGTGGAGTGAGTGGAGTGAGTGGAGTGAGTGGAGTGAGTGGAGTGAGTGGAGTGAGTGGAGTGAGTGGAGTGAGTGGAGTGAGTGGAGTGAGTGGAGTGAGTGGAGTGAGTGGAGTGAGTGGAGTGAGTGGAGTGAGTGGAGTGAGTGGAGTGAGTGGAGTGAGTGGAGTGAGTGGAGTGAGTGGAGTGAGTGGAGTGAGTGGAGTGAGTGGAGTGAGTGGAGTGAGTGGAGTGAGTGGAGTGAGTGGAGTGAGTGGAGTGAGTGGAGTGAGTGGAGTGAGTGGAGTGAGTGGAGTGAGTGGAGTGAGTGGAGTGAGTGGAGTGAGTGGAGTGAGTGGAGTGAGTGGAGTGAGTGGAGTGAGTGGAGTGAGTGGAGTGAGTGGAGTGAGTGGAGTGAGTGGAGTGAGTGGAGTGAGTGGAGTGAGTGGAGTGAGTGGAGTGAGTGGAGTGAGTGGAGTGAGTGAAGTGAGTGGAGTGAGTGGAGTGAGTGGAGTGAGTGGAGTGAGTGGAGTGAGTGGAGTGAGTGGAGTGAGTGGAGTGAGTGGAGTGAGTGGAGTGAATGAGTGGAGTGAGTGGAGTCACAAGGAGTCTCAAAGAAAAAGGATCACCTAAAGACGCCTTGCGTCCATCCGAGGGTGATCCCAGTGCAGCAAGTGCACACTTTTGACCCTCTCCCAATCTCACCTCATCCAATGCACCAGGTATAGGACTTGGCACAATAGGCTTCACCACCAGAGGTGTCTGGGTTTTAGACTCATGGAGGATCACTCTCCCCCCACCTGAACCCTAGGAAACAATCTCGACCAACAAGCGCTGGGAGAAAATGAATCCATCACTGGGTTCAGGAATTAACCCGGATTAGTTCAGCATCACATACAGCACCCGTGCTCAGACACGGATGCTGTACGTCAGACCTTTACCTCTCACGCCACGGGAAGGCTCCGGGGTTTCTCTCTAGTAGAAAGAAATACACTAACCTGCGAATTATCTTTTCCAAGTTCCTCTTGAAGGACTTGGCAGAGGGTGCATCAACCAACTCACCTGAAAGGGCATTCCATACACTGCACACCTTCACTGTCATCAGGTCTCGGAACTTATTCGTCCGGAATCTTGGTACATTTAACTTGTAACCAAAACCCCTAGTTGGGTTCAAGTTGAACAAGAAGATACTTGTGGGGTCAAGGGTGCTATGACCCCTAATGATCTTATAAGTCTCGATCAATTGGCCTTGGAGTCTACGGTTCTCCAGGGTTAGGAGGTCAAGGTCTATCAGCCGCCTCTCATTCCGGATCTCAGTTATCAACTTGGTCGCTTGGGCCTGAATCCTTTCCAAGCGTTCCAAGTCGCACCTATATGACGGAGACCAGAACTGAACAACATACTCCAAATGGGGCCGAACCAGCATCTTATGCAGGGTCATCACCGTCTGCCTATTTCCATGGATAAAAACCCTCTTTATATAACCTAGGATCTTCTGAGCTTTCCTCTCTGCGGCGACACATTGAGCACCAAACTTGAACTCGTAGGTCATAAGTAATCCGAGATCTAGCTGCTGCTGCGTTGGAGAGACTGTCGAACCAAGTAGAGAGTAGTCAGCACGAGCATTTTGCACTCCAACATGCAGGACTTTACATTTTCCTGTATTGAAAGGCATCTGCCATTGTTCTGACCACTCTCCGATCCTGGCCAGATTTCTCCTCAGCTCGTTCACCGCATGAGGATCAGTCGCATCGACACCTAGCTTGGTATCGTCTGCAAACTTACTCATCTTGGAGATGATCCCAGTGTCTAGATCATTGATGAAGATGAGGAACAGCAGAGGTCCCAAAACTGATCCTTGGGTCCCAAAGCACTCCACTCACTCACACACTCACTCACAGTGAGTGTGTGAGTGAGTGGAGTGAGTGATTGAGTGGAGTGAGTGAGTGAGTGGAGTGAGTGAGTGGAGTGAGTGAGTGGAGTCAGTGAGTGGAGTGGGGAGTAGAGTGGAGTGAGTGGAGTGCTTTAAAACAAATTATTAAGCTTATAATTTTGTATGTATAGTGCATAAGTAGGTTGCAACTGTATCAGACTGTACACTGTGTTACAAAAAGCTAAACTCCTTATAACTCTCTAAACAAATTTAATACCCTGGCTTTGGGCCCCTACTGACACATCCTGTCATCACTTCTACCTAATAACTCTAATTGGAGAAGTGAATTAATTATCAGTGACAAATTATAGATCAGGTGATATCAAAGCCATAAGGGACATTAATATCACTGGCAGCAGAAGAATACCTATATTGAGTGTATAACAAAGGTTGATAATATTGACAGAGAGGTATATAGGTTCGATGTAATTAAATAGGGTTTATAAGCCATAGCCATTTTAATCACTTATGACGCTGGATTTTTAATTTACTATTAAGGTTTGTAATTGTTTCGGTAAATTTCCATTTAGATTCGTATAAATTCATTTTCAAACTATCTAAATAGTGCAATTCACAATGAATGGCAAATAAATATAATAAGTAATGAATGAATTAATATTTAGTCCTTTTCTTGTATCTATCTTCAATGTAAACAGGTAAGGAACTGAGAGAAAATAAATAATTAAGGAATGATTAAATGAATAAATAACAATTTTGAAATATAGTAAATGGAAAACGTGTATAAATTATAATTTGAATTAATTGAAAGCATGATTGAATTAATTTAGATGTAAATAGGCAGTCAGTGTGGCGACTAAGTAAACGTTGCAACAATTGTGCGATCAGCGCTCTGGGAATATAATTATTTAATTGTTAATTCATTCATAATTTTATTATCTTTATAAAAGAATCCCAGCTTCCTAAGTACTACTGTTTAGCCTGTTCTCGGAATACAATGACTACCACAATAACCCCCCTGATAATTATTATCGTCATTATTTATACATGTGAATTTTATAAATCAAAGTTCTACAAAATCTATTCATTTAAATAAATCAAATCAAATTCGATTTAACTCGAATATCAATTAAAATCTAATTAATGATACAAAAGTCTCTTTAAAATCTTCTAAAGTAAAAATTCTATTATTCCTTTTTCCTACAATTCTTCCAATCATTTTGTTATTCATTTCTCTTTGACGTTACACACTGTATATACTAAACACGTTACACTCTGTGTATACTAAATACGTTACACTCTGTATATACTAAACACGTTACACTCTGTGTATACTAAATACGTTACACTCTGTGTATACTAAATACGTTACACTCTGTGTATACTAAATACGTTACACTCTGTGTATACTAAATACGTTACACTCTGTGTATACTAAATACGTTACACTCTGTGTATACTAAATACGTTACACTCTGTGTATACTAAATACGTTACACTCTGTGTATACTAAATACGTTACACTCTGTGTATACTAAATACGTTACACTCTGTATATACTAAATACGTTACACTCTGTGTATACTAAATACGTTACACTCTGTGTATACTAAATACGTTACACTCTGTGTATACTAAATACGTTACACTCTGTGTATACTAAATACGTTACACTCTGTGTATACTAAATACGTTACACTCTGTATATACTGAATACGTTACACTCTGTGTATACTAAATACGTTACACACTGTATACTAAATTGCTTAGTAAGATGTGCAGCTGAATTAGGGACAGATTACACTGCTATTATTCTTAGGTAGCTATGGTTCTTGGGCCAATATTGGGACAACATTGGCAACATTGGGACAACATTGGCAATATTGAGACAACATTGGCAATATTGAGACAACATTGGCAACATTGGGAAAACATTGGCCCGAGAATCATTGCTACATGGCTTAAGAAGATACAGTCACTCTCAGTTATTAGGGCAGAATCTCACTATAGTCTACAATCTGAACCACTGGTTAGTGACTGTACGTTTGGGAGGGGAACAGTTTCATGGGTTTTACTCTTGTCCCTGTTTATATTAACTGATTTGAATACATAACGAACTTGTACTGACCTTTATTGTTGCAGTTAAATGTGATTGTTGAACTGTCACTTTAGAAATATTTGAATAAAAATGAGTCGCAACGATAGTGCTGATTTAATTAATATTAATAGCTTTTCGACATTAATGAAAGTGAAAACGTTCATATGTTCAAACGTAATTTTGTTCATACTTAATTACTAGAATTCAATTATTCTCACAATGTTTAATTGATTTACATAGAGGCACTCTAAACATTCATGAAACAACAGATGAAGATATATTCGAAATTTTGTTAAATAAATTTGCTGTAAAACCGAAGATAATTGAGTCCGGAGCATCTTGGCAAATGAGACCACAAAAGGACGAAAACTTAATATATTTTGGTGGGAAATTATTTTATTTTTATCATGGGCATCAGTTTGATTCACGCAAAGATTGGTAAGATAAAGGGTTCCAATATGATTCAAGATTATATTTAGGAAATCTATTAGGAAAGAGTTTAGTCACAGAAATGATAAAATAGGCACAGTTGAAGCTTTGGTAGAGAAGTGCAGGAACAGAACACAAAATGATGATCGATTTAACGAGAATAAATCCTATACCCCTCATTCAACATTCAAAGAATAGGTACGGGGTGTGACTCCTGTGTTGAAGGTGCAGAATAACTCGAAAAAATGGATGAGTCGCATAATACTACTCAGTCAGCAAAATTTCATAACGAATATGAGGAGTATGATCATATGGTGAACAAAAGGCATGGTTTAGAGAGGGAAACACATTCAAGATATTCTCCATATGAGAATTTGTGGAGTAAATCCATGTATGGAAATAGTTATAAGAGTCTAAATTCTATTGAATCTCTGAATTGAAAAAGACAAGCGAATGAAATTCCAAGTTATTTTATAGAGTGGAGTGAGTGAGTGGAGTGAGTGAGTGGAGTGAGTGGAGTGAGTGAGTGAGTGGAGTGAGTGAGTGAGTGGAGTGAGTGAGTGAGTGGAGTGAGTGAGTGAGTGGAGTGAAGTGAGTGAGTGAGTGAGTGAGTGAGTGAGTGAGTGAGTGAGTGAGTGAGTGAGTGAGTGGAGTGAGTGAGTGGAGTGAGTGGGTGAGTGAGTGGAGTGAGTGAGTGAGTGAGTGAGTGGAGTGAGTGAGTGAGTGAGTGGAGTGAGTGAGTGAGTGGAGTGAAGTGAGTGAGTGAGTGAGTGAGTGAGTGAGTGAGTGAGTGAGTGAGTGAGTGAGTGAGTGAGTGAGTGAGTGAGTGAGTGAGTGAGTGAGTGAGTGAGTGAGTGAGTGGAGTGAGTGAGTGGAGTGAGTGGGTGAGTGAGTGAAGTGAAGTGAGTGAGTGAGTGAGTGAGTGAGTGAGTGAGTGAGTGAGTGAGTGAGTGAGTGAGTGAGTGAGTGAGTGAGTGAGTGAGTGGAGTGAGTGAGTGGAGTGAGTGGGTGAGTGAGTGAGTGGAGTGAGTGAGTGGAGAGAGTGAGTGGAGTGAGTGAGTGAGTGAGTGGAGTGAGTGAGTGAGTGAGTGAGTGAGTGAGTGAGTGAGTGAGTGAGTGAGTGGAGTGAGTGGAGTGAGTGAGTGGAGTGAGTGAGTGAGTGGAGTGAGTGAGTGGAGTGAGTGAGTGAGTGGAGTGAGTGAGTGAGTGAGTGAGTGAGTGAGTGGAGTGAGTGAGTGAGTGAGTGAGTGAGTGAGTGAGTGAGTGAGTGAGTGAGTGAGTGAGTGGAGTGAGTGAGTGGAGTGAGTGAGTGAGTGGAGTGAGTGAGTGAGTGGAGTGAGTGAGTGAGTGAGTGAGTGAGTGAGTGAGTGAGTGAGTGAGTGAGTGAGTGAGTGAGTGAGTGAGTGAGTGAGTGGAGTGAGTGAGTGAGTGAGTGAGTGAGTGAGTGAGTGAGTGAGTGGAGTGAGTGAGTGGAGTGAGTGAGTGAGTGAGTGAGTGAGTGAGTGAGTGAGTGAGTGAGTGAGTGAGTGGAGTGAGTGAGTGGAGTGAGTGAGTGAGTGGAGTGAGTGAGTGAGTGGAGTGAGTGAGTGAGTGGAGTGAGTGAGTGGAGTGAGTGAGTGGAGTGAGTGAGTGGAGTGAGTGAGTGAGTGAGTGAGTGAGTGAGTGAGTGAGTGAGTGAGTGAGTGAGTGAGTGAGTGAGTGAGTGAGTGAGTGAGTGAGTGAGTGAGTGAGTGAGTGAGTGAGTGAGTGAGTGAGTGAGTGAGTGAGTGAGTGGAGTGAGTGAGTGAGTGGAGTGAGTGAGTGGAGTGAGTGAGTGGAGTGAGTGAGTGAGTGAGTGGAGTGAGTGAGTGAGTGAGTGAGTGAGTGAGTGAGTGAGTGAGTGAGTGAGTGAGTGAGTGAGTGAGTGAGTGAGTGAGTGAGTGAGTGAGTGAGTGAGTGAGTGAGTGAGTGAGTGAGTGAGTGAGTGGAGTGAGTGAGTGGAGTGAGTGAGTGGAGTGAGTGAGTGGAGTGAGTGAGTGAGTGAGTGGAGTGAGTGAGTGAGTGAGTGAGTGAGTGAGTGAGTGAGTGAGTGAGTGAGTGAGTGAGTGGAGTGAGTGAGTGAGTGGAGTGAGTGAGTGGAGTGAGTGAGTGAGTGAGTGGAGTGAGTGAGTGGAGTGAGTGAGTGGAGTGAGTGAGTGAGTGAGTGGAGTGAGTGAGTGGAGTGAGTGAGTGAGTGAGTGGAGTGAGTGAGTGGAGTGAGTGAGTGGAGTGAGTGAGTGGAGTGAGTGAGTGGAGTGAGTGAGTGAGTGAGTGAGTGAGTGAGTGAGTGGAGTGAGTGAGTGAGTGAGTGAGTGAGTGGAGTGAGTGAGTGGAGTGAGTGAGTGAGTGAGTGGAGTGAGTGAGTGGAGTGAGTGAGTGGAGTGAGTGAGTGGAGTGAGTGAGTGGAGTGAGTGAGTGAGTGGAGTGAGTGAGTGGAGTGAGTGGAGTGAGTGGAGTGAGTGGAGTGAGTGAGTGAGTGAGTGAGTGAGTGAGTGAGTGAGTGGAGTGAGTGAATGGAGTGAGTGAGTGAGTGGAGTGAGTGAGTGGAGTGAGTGAGTGGAGTGAGTGGATGTATGTCTCACTCTAATGCAATGCATGTCTCACTCTAGTACAATGCATGTCTCACTCTAGTACAATGCATGTCTCACTCTTATACAATGCATGTCTCACTCTAGTACAATGCATGTCTCACTCCAGTACAATGCATGTCTCACTCTAATACAATGCATGTCTCACTCTTATACAATGCATGTCTCACTCTAATACAATGCATGTCTCACTCTAATACAATGCATGTCTCACTCTAATACATTGCATGTCTCACTCTAATACAATGCATGTCTCACTCTAATACAAGCATGTCCAATGCATGTCTCACTCTAATACAAGCATGTCTCACTCTAGTACAATGCATATCTCACTCTAATACAATGCATGTCTCACTCTAATACAATGCATGTCTCACTCTTATACAATGCATGTCTCACTCTAATACAATGTATGTCTCACTCTAATACAATGCATGTCTCACTCTAGTACAATGCATGTCTCACTCTAATACAATGCATGTCTCACTCTAATACATTGCATGTCTCACTCTAATACAATGTATGTCTCACTCTAATACAATGCATCATGTCTCACTCTAATACAATGCATGTCTCACTCTAATACATTGCATGTCTCACTCTAATACAATGCATGTCTCACTCTAGTACAATGCATGTCTCACTCTAATACAATGCATGTCTCACTCTAATACATTGCATGTCTCACTCTAATACAATGCATGTCTCACTCTAGTACAATGCATGTCTCACTCTAATACAATGCATGTCTCACTCTAATACAATGCATGTCTCACTCTAATACATTGCATGTCTCACTCTAGTACAATGCATGTCTCACTCTAATACAATGCATGTCTCACTCTAGTACAATGCATGTCTCACTCTAATACAATGCATGTCTCACTCTAATACAATGCATGTCTCACTCTAATACATTGCATGTCTCACTCTAATACAATGCATGTCTCACTCTAGTACAATGCATGTCTCACTCTAATACAGTGCATGTCTCACTCTAGTACAATGCATGTCTCACTCTAATACAATGCATGTCTCACTCTAGTACAATGCATGTCTCACTCTAGTACAATGCATGTCTCACTCTAGTACAATGCATGTCTCACTCTAGTACAATGCATGTCTCACTCTAGTACAATGCATGTCTCACTCTAGTACAATGCATGTCTCACTCTAGTACAATACATGTCTCACTCTAATACATTGCATGTCTCACTCTAATACAATGCATGTCTCACTCTAGTACAATGCATGTCTCACTCTAGTACAATGCATGTCTCACTCTAGTACAATGCATGTCTCACTCTAATACAATGCATGTCTCACTCTAATACATTGCATGTCGCACTCTAATACAATGCATGTCTCACTCTAGTACAATGCATGTCTCACTCTAGTACAATGCATGTCTCACTCTAATACAATGCATGTCTCACTCTAATACAATGCATGTCTCACTCTAGTACAATGCATGTCTCACTCTAGTACAATGCATGTCTCACTCTAATACAATGCATGTCTCACTCTAATACAATGCATGTCTCACTCTAGTACAATGCATGTCTCACTCTAATACAATACATGTCCCACTCTAATACAATGCATGTCTCACTCTAATACATTGCATGTCTCACTCTAATACAATGCATGTCTCACCGTTCTTTTCTGTTTTTCATCACTGTATGTAAATTAGCAGTAAATTGCTCTCTGTTTTTGTAGCTTTAGGCCTGTACGAAAAATAAAGAATGCAAGTCATTCCGAATGCTTTTCGCATCTAAATTCTAAAAGTGTCAAACTCAATTTAGAAAATCTTTGAAAGTTATAATGATTTTATTCATGAAGTGCGGAAATAAGCTATTTAAAGTTAGGCGATAAGGGGACATAGAGGTCAGCTGTTAGATCTTCTTGCTGCCATAGCAAGGGCAAAGATGAATAATGTTAGTAAAGTTCACAGTGAAGGGTTAAAACAACCACCAATAGCTGTAAATAAAGTACACAGTGAAGGGTTAAAACAGCCACCAATAGTTAGGTGACAATGGTACATAAGGGACCATTTGGACAATGTTTAGAAGTGAATCAAGTCAATTGAAATCAGAGTACAGAAAATACGAATTTTTATAATATGCCAGTTTTAATATTTAACAAGCGTGAATTTCCTGAATTTGGATTTTAAATTCAGTCCTTCAAACTGATGCATTGACATCATTTTCAAAATAATTCTGCTCTGCATAACTCAAACTTTCATTTTATAGTTTGGAACATTGTGGTGGCTTCATCGAGAATTTGTGGTGAATACTCGAGTGAGAAGTCAGGAATTGGTCCCCTCCACAATATCGTCTGTAGGAGCTGGAGCAGATTTAGATGGAAGAGTGGCTGAAATCAACGATGGAAGATGCCAAGAAGCCTTATGATTCTATTCCGAAACGTATTGAAGCTGAATTGATGACTAAAGGTGGATCCAAGTCCAATATTAAATAAAATTTCTCCAAATTTTCAAATATACCTATTATTTCTCAACCCCATGTACGTGTGGGAAAAAACGCATGTCCATTTCATCTCAATGATATAAACATCCTACATTGAGAAAAAATAGAGACCCCTTATCTCTTATCTAATTACCTGAAGAGATAACACAGAGAGATAACATTTCCTTTTCCAGAGGTAATTGAAATATCTCTACACTCTTACCACCCTTTTCTGTTTACTGGCCTGTAGTGGGTTTAAAAACAACTGCAACTCTTTATTCCTCATTTAATTAAACCGGATAGATAGGTATGAAGCTCACAGCTCTGGTAAAGCCTTTTGATTGTTGTTTATGGAGTTATTAGGAATATCTTTTCTAGAAATTATAGCATATCAAGTAGTAGAACGTTCAGTACTCGCATTAAATTTGTTATGTCTATACGCCCATTTTCAGACTACTGAAGTGTTGGAGTACTTGGGAGTGAATCTTTTTAGCAACGTCACCTCCAGAGTTTAAAGATCTATTTATTTAAAGGTCTATTTATATAAAGGTCTATTTATATAAAGGTCTATTTATTCAAAGGTTCAGTTATTTAAAGGTCCAGTTATTTAAAGGCCAGTTATTTATAGAAAATAAGGCCTAATTAATTCCTATAAATAAAAGCTTCCGTGTCTTTGTTTAGGATTGAAAATAGCCTCCCTTCAGCATCTATAAACTTGCTCTCTAGTAATTATAATTGGTATAAAATTAATTGGTATCCGAGTTAATTGGTATCCAACATTATCAGTATCTATAATAAATGGTATCCAAAATAAATGGTATCCAAATTAGTTGGTATCCAATATATCGTCTTTGACAATATTTATGTTTAACAAACGTGTTATAAGCTTGTCTCAACTAATTACTTTATTTGGTATCCGTGATACCAGTAGGAATCCTGGATACCAATTAGAATCACGCGTCAAATAATATAGTTTCTCTTATATGACCGAAAATGTGAACTGTATGAAATCACCTAAACTTCCTCTACTTACAACTTTATTTATTTCATTTATTATCCTATTGTTACTAACCAATTTAAAATATATTCAATGACTAGAGTCTGATAGAGATTTTTCGATCTGTTATTTTTACCATTGGGATTCACTTTCCCGTGTACCTAATTTGCAGGATTAGAAGCATGAGCATTTAACTCAATTATTTTGTAAAGGAGAAAATAAAGTTGCATGCTTTTAGATCTGCATAGACTGTAAAAATATAGTAAAGACATAAGGTATCTGCATTTAAACATTAAATCGATAATTAAAGGGTTAAATACAAATTAAAATAAATTATAAAAAAGAGGTCTATCGAAAAAATACAAATAATTTAAAATGTTTTATTTTTTTTTTCCATTCATTCAAACGTTTGGGATTAATTTAGAATTCATCATCGGTGATACATAAAATTGTGAAATTTTCTGTAAAAATTTGACATGGTTGAAATAAATTTAAAAAAAATTAATGCTTAAAAATGAGAAAGTTTATTAAAACATAATAGGCCTTAAAATACTTTCCAAGGAATAAAACATTTTCACCCAAATTAAAACTAAATTACAAAAAAAACTTTAGCTAGCTGATGGCAAATGGAAAATAATCATACAAAACTCAAACTTTGAATACTATAATAGCTAATCAAAACTAACTTTTAGCACTGTCATGTTTAAATCGTTACTGTGAAATAAACAACCATTAAAAAAATGAACAATTTAAATCCTTATCTTTTTTTATATATCTTTCTCATCTCAAAAAATAAGAAGTTAGCTAAAGCAGTTATTCCTTTAGCCATCATAGCTTCTACCTACTAGACTGCAAACTAATTGATAGCTATTCGTATATTCGGATGGAATAAAGATCTAAGCATAAACTACTGTTCTAAAGACAAATAAATTTCGTACTTTTAAAAATTAATGAAAACATGTGTATAAATCTAAATATTGTAACTGTTTATAGGTTTCCATATTAATACTATTTATCATATTCACATAGAAATTCAAACTTTAATGGCTAACACATTCGTTATTAATAACCAAATATTATAAATGAGTTTGAATTATGAATATTACCATTGAATTCGAATGGTAATATTACCATTGAATTCGAATGGTAATATTAATCTCATAAACCTTTTTAATCTCAACAAAAATCCCCATCGAAATAATATTTTTAGCGCAATGTCTTCCTTAAGGGGCCGGTAAATCCTAACGCTCCCTTTTTTTTCCTTCTCCTAATCATCTTATAAACCTTGTAAAGGGGGGGGGGGCAGTTTGTCGAGATGTGCACAAGACATACAAAATTGTCACACAGATGAAGTTGTCGTTACTTCTAACAAATTAGATTAGGGAGAAGTTAGTATATTTAAATACTTTTACATCTTTAAATAAAGTACACCGAAAGTACACTAAAGATCACTTAAAGTACTTTTAAAGTACACTTAAAAGTTCTCTTCAGGCTCCGGATAAAAATGAGCTTTTAAGTTGTTATATTTGTAGAACTAAGTTATAGGATCAATAACCTGAAATACCCTAAAATTTGGATCGGTTAATATTTTTCTATATGTTCTTTTTAAAGTTTTTGATCCTCAGTGTTCTCCAATAGTACGAAACACTAATCTGACGCTGAAGAAAAAGATTGTACGAAAAACCTCCATAAATACTCCTAATATTCTTGGAATAATATATAGGTTCACATTATTTGGCTTAGATTACTAATATTCAAATGGAAACTTCTTGTTCTTAATGGTGGAAAATAGTATTTAAGAATAAAAGCCCATGTTATCGGTTAGGAATATACCGATAAGAGTATCGGAAGGAGGCATTATCGATAAAGTGAGAATACGTTTAACACATTTTCTTAAGTCATGTGAATGGGAAAGAGATATAAATTGCATATCTATAATTTTATAGGACTATTGCCCGAAGTTATAGGTGAGTTAATATTATTTATAGGACTATAACCTTAAGTTGGTTCTAGGAGAATTGCTCGAACAATTATTGCTCGAATGAACAATTGCTCACAGTGTTTAAATTAATAAAAGTCAGTTAATAATCTAGTTAAATCACTTCGATTAGCTTCACTAATCGTCCTGGTTTCTAATTAGTAATAACTTAGCAATTTGTCATTCGAGCAATTATTGTCCATTCGAGCAATGGTTTTTCTAGGTAGTTTATTTATAGGACTATAACTTCAAGTTAAGTTGCATTCATTGAAATAATAACGACTCTATATTATATTCAAACAATTAATAACAAATTCCAGTTGTTTCAAGCAAATTAATTTATTTTATTCAAATCAGAACCCATTTTTAAGACATTTTTCCTCAGTGTTTTCCTAATACATTTCTAATGTCTTTTCCCAGAGGTATAAGCAATAACCATTATTAATAATATATCTACCTCATTCACAACATATTAAATTATTTAAAATATATCAGTCACCCAAAGATTGATGATTTAAAAAATATTCTGCAAATATTATCGACATTTTTATTTGACTGTTTTTTTTGTTGTTATTATTGTTGCATTATTTCGTTTTTGGAAGTTTTCTTGAAAATTTATATTAGGTTTGTTTTAAATGAATTTTTCATACGAAATTTCATATTGGAAATTCACATTTCAAAATTTTTAATGGAATTCTCACTTGATGATTCTAAAAATAAATATTCGAAAAAGTTGCCTTAAAGGTTCATTTATATTTTAATTAATATATATTTTTTCTACGTTGAAGCTATTGATGACATCAAGTATTTAATCACTACACTGCATCAATTGATGACATCAAGTATTTAATCACTACACTGCATCAATTGATGACATCAAGTATTTAATCACTACACTGCATCAACTGATGACATCAAGTATTTAATCAGTACACTGCATCAATTGATGACATCAAGTATTTAATCACTACACTTCATCAATTGATGACATCAAGTATTTAATCACTACACTGCATCAATTGATGACATCAAGTATTTAATCACTACACTGCATCAATTGATGACATCAAGTATTTAATCACTACACTGCATCAATTGATGACATCAAGTATTTAATCAGTACACTCCATCAATTGATGACATCAAGTATTTAATCAGTACACTCCATCAATTGATGACATCAAGTATTTAATCAGTACACTCCATCAATTGATGACATCAAGTATTTAATCACTACACTGCATCAATTGATGACATCAAGTATTTAATCAGTACACTGCATCAATTGATGACATCAAGTATTTAATCACTACACTGCATCAATTGATGACATCAAGTATTTAATCAGTACACTCCATCAATTGATGACATCAAGTATTTAATCAGTACAGTAGTTATTTGGTCTGGCAGAGACAATTCAAGGCGCCGTATCTGATCAACTTTGTTCTGCAAGACTACACTCTAGAGATACTATAGAGTATATATATTATATACACGGTGTCAGAGAGACTGAGTGTCATGTACTTTGTTGTGATGTACTTACTTCGCCAATTGCAGTTACTGTTGTACTTAGCTGCGATGTACTTATTTCGCCAATTGCAGTTACTCTTGTACTTAACTGTGATGTACTTATTTCGCCAATTGCAGTTACTCTTGTGCTTAGCTGTGATGTACTTATTTCGCCAATTGCAGTTACTCTTGTACTTAGCTGTGATGTACTTATTTCGCCAATTGCAGTTACTCTTGTGCTTAGCTGTGATGTACTTATTTCGCCAATTGCAGTTACTCTTGTGCTTAGCTGTGATGTACTTATTTCGCCAATAGCAGTTACTCTTGTACTTAGCTGTGATGTACTTACTTCGCCAATAGCAGTTACTCTTGTACTTAGCTGTGATGTACTTACTTCGCCAATAGCAGTTACTCTTGTACTTAGCTGTGATGTACTTATTTCGCCAATTGCAGTTACTCTTGTACTTAGCTGTGATGTACTTATTTCGCCAATAGCAGTTACTCTTGTACTTAGCTGTGATGTACTTATTTCGCCAACTGCAGTTACTCTTGTACTTAGCTGTGATGTACTTATTTCGCCAACTGCAGTTACTCTTGTACTTTGTATTAATATATATTATCCATACATAGGGTAAGTTACAAAATATCGGACAGTTCCTCATTTTCGATCATGAAAGAAAATAATATACATGACATTAATTTTTAAACTCGATATTTTAATTGGTATCAATGATACCTGGGTTATTAATTATTCGTAAGCTTAGAAGGGGCGCTCGCACAGCGCATACCCTCGCCGCCGCTACTTTTTTTTTGTTCATTTTGATCGTTTTGTGACCTTGACTTTTGGTCCTATCTCTCCCAAATTGTAACCCATGGTTCCTAAATTTGAGTTATGCGAATAGTGAGATTACAAACAAATATACAACTATTGCCGGTCAAAACTTAACCTTCTGCAATTTGCGATTGTAATAATTATTCATTTTGTTTGATATAAATTCAGCAAAGAAAACTAGAAGTCTTTCACTTAACGAATTGGTTATTTTTTCACGATTTATTAATATTCCACTACCAATATGGAAGACAGTTCAATAATTCATCCAATTAGTTTCAACTGCTTGGGTATTTACTTATCCTTTCTTTAT
>CANNZV010003823.1:0-53503 GCA_947561585.1 Caprella mutica | reverse complement strand
GCTACAGGATATTCCCAGTCTCGTAATTGACACTAAGAGAGCCTGATCTCTCTATAATTAGGGGCCACATTACCCAAATAAAGGAGCGTGTTTATCACTCCATTATTGTCTTTTCTTATTAGGAACAATTGATGGGAGTTTAGAGAATGGTATAGTGATGGAATGGTGAAGTTACTTTTATAAGGGAAGCCATGACGGTCTGTCCGTCCATCACAACTTGATTACAAGGAAAATGAACAAAATAGTGGAAAATAATCCTATGTATTCATCAATACATAGCGAAACAATGTTTATTTTAAAGCACTATTAACCTGTTATAGATACTAATTAGTATTATTTATATAGTCACACTGTTGATTGCAGATCTTAACTATAATCTTTAACAGTGTAAAACATACATTGTGAAACAGCAAGAAATGTGATGAAAAATCACCTCAACAAGAAAGGCATATTGATATAATATAACAGAATAGTCAACAACTCAGTTATGCAAGACAAGAATTAACACAAGAAACACAAGATGGCATAAGAGATCTAGACGCTAAATGGTACAGAAATGCAAGAATGGAATAACCACAAGAGGGACGTAATAAAATGAGATAAAGAAATGCATAAGAGCAAAGAAATATCACAGTTATAAGACTAAGAAGGAATCCAATGCTAAATCAAACCAGATATTTCGAAATTGATGTTTTACAATAAGTTGATCTGTCAATATTTGTCCACAAGTGAGAGGTTATATTAAATGTCACCAATACATTGCTCTCATATTTATGGTAAAAAAAACTGGTAGAACTAGACTATACGTGCAGTCGATAGAGTACATACCTTCGCCGTCACTTATAAATGACCTTGATAATCAAATAATACTTGAGTTATAAATGAACTTGACCTTAACCTTTGACCCGTTCTCTCCCGAAATCTAATAAACTGGTACTAACTGGATAATAACCAATTGTCCCACAAAATTTCATGCAATTTGGTTGAATACTTTTTGAGTTATTGAGTTATGAATGACCTTGACCTTTGACTGGATCACTCCCAAAATTCAACCGGATGGTTCCTGGAAAGTGACCAATCGTTTTACAAAATTTCAGGCAATTTGGTCGAACACTTTTCGAGTTATGTGAATGAAAAGATCAAAAATAAATAAATTCGGTTTAAAATATAACCTTCAGCTTTCTTCGAAGGTAATAATTGCTCTTCAACAATTTGGACTAAGTTAAATTATATAATTATATGATTAATTATATATAACTAACGTCCTTCATTATGAATTTACCATTACCTTCGCAGAAAGCTTAAGGTTATATTTCAGGCTGCATTTAGTTATTTATTTATTTATCATCTTGTTATTCGCATAACTGAAAAAGTACTCAACCAAATGTCTAAAATTTGGTGGGACGATTGGTCAATGTCTAGGAACCATCTGGCACAATTTTGGAAGCGTTCCAGACAAAGGTCAAGGTCATTTAAAACTCAAAAAGTATTATCCATATTACATGATACTTGGTGGGACGATTACATAGTCAATATCCTGTAACCATTTGAGTAAATTTTGGGAGCGTTCGGTTCAAAGATCAAGGTCAAGGCCATTTATAACTTAATAACTCAAAAGAAGTCAACCAAATTGCCTGAAATTTGATGAAACGATTGGTCAATGCCCAGGAACTATCTGGTAGAATTTTGGGAGCGATCCGGTCAAAAATCAAGGTCAATTATATAACTCAAAAAGTATTCAACCAAATTACATAAAATTTGGTGGGAAGATTGGTCAATATTCCGTTACCAGTTTATCAGATTTTGGGATCGAACGGGTCAAAGGTTGAGGTCATGATCATTTATAACTCAAGTATTATTGGATGGTTTATAAGAGGCGGCGAAGGTATGAGTTTTAATAAGTGCATGTAATCTATTGCTATATTATTTATATATACGTATGTACGTGTCAAAATTTCATTATATAAGTCGGCGCAGTAACGGGTGTTGAATTATTTTAATAAATATAAGGTTTTATTACTTACAATATTTTGTAAGTGAATGGTAGGTAGGTAACATAGCCTACCATTGAATAATTGAATTTGCACTATTTCAAGCTATGTAGTATACCTTTATTTTCTCAATAGTTATTTTAATTACATCTCCTCATATATAAATTAATTACTGCTGTATTTTAAGATTATGTTGTAATACCTACGATCTAGTTTATGCTCAGAATTTTCTTTAATGAACGTAACTACACTGCAGATTATTAATGAAAGTTAGTAATTAAAAATTTCTGCTCATGATGCTGGAGTAATCCCTCCGTAATTGGAGGGATTACTTTTATTGCTTCGTTTCAAAACTAATTAATTTGTTGAAGCCGGGAGAGTATGTATTTAATTATATATGGAAATATAATACGAGATACACATCGTATTTATATAAATGAGTCAATAAATAATTAAGTGACTATGGGGTTCAATGTTTGTTTAAGAAACAAAGGCTGTGACTAAATAGAAATGAAAACAAGGGACTTTAAGAAGCAGTCAGAAAGGAGAGTGGCTTCATTAACATAGTCACCTACAACAAGTCGGTGACAATGCTCATGGATGCAGAAAAGTCAATAATGAACCAATTTAATTAAAAGGTTTTCCTTATTAGAATTATACAATTACAAATTAGTTTATAATCCTCTATATTTCTGCCTGTCTGTCCGTCACACTAATGATACACTTAGCGAGCAACTGATAGCTTGGGTATGAAATTACTCTGATATCAGTTCAATAAATGGTTTCAATAACAAAATTTATTTTCATTTCATTCAATTTAAAATATTGGAGTAAAAGCCGCGCCATGGCTAATGCTTATTACATAAATTGAACTTGCATCAGTGTCCAGTATGATTAATATATTAATTAAAATGTCATCATTCTTGTATAGAAACCATTTCCAGGTTTCCTTACAAAACCAGAATTTTTAATATAGTTTCAATTGAGATTCCTATCAATCCTTCCTCTTTTGTTGGGTAAAATAAATGAAATTTCTTATTGTGCAAAGTTTTTTCAGGCAGAGCAATGTTGGCAGCCTCGAAATTTAATAAAAGTTCTTTCGGAGGTAAAATACCATGACGAGAAGCGTAGAAAATCTCTCCGTGTAATGATTGGAAGAAGAAATAAGAGGCAAGGGATCAACGCATTTGCGCTTTCGAAAAGTAAGCAATAAAATTTAATATTGAGAGTAGTCATCCTAATATTATTGATGGGGTTACCGCACTAAATTATTACTCTTTAAATATGAAACACTGCCGATCTTTAGCTTGCAGGCTGTCTGTGATATATAGGGTTGCTACAATATGCGTTTAAAATCATATATCCTGGAAATATTATAGACGGATTGAATTAAAGACTATTTAATCGTTCTAAACCAGTGGTATATAATATTCGATACCATTTCATTTTGTTTCGTCTATGTTATTCCCAAGATCAATGATTTTAAACGCATATTGTCACAACCCTAGTGATATATTTTGTATACAGTATCAGTGATACGATGCATTAGCCAGAATATAGTATCATTGATGCGATGCCATAACTAGAATAAGGTATCACTGATACAATACCATGAACAGAATATAAAATAATTGATATGATGCCAAAACCTATATATTACGGTATGATGATGCAGTTACCGTATATCTTAAAGGACCCAAACAAAATTGTATACATACATCCGCACCGTAATTTCCCCCTTCAGTACTCTGTAAAAAGTATACGCTAGCTTGCACTTTGCCTAGCTACATCCTGTATCCGTGATGCCATATAGAATCGATTGGCAATATATAATCAGATATAACAGTTCCGATTTGAAATACATCGTAAATGTAGTCTTCCATTCGAAACTCCATGCTCTATATCGAAACCAGGCGTCACCGTTTAAGATTCAGCACGCGGCTTCGAGGCAATAACCTCGTGTCTGGTTTTATTATCCTCAAATTTAGGTTTGATCGCCTGAACTCGACTCGCAGCTTTGGAGGAGAATATAAAACATGATTGACTTCTGCAATAAGAGGAGTAATTGAGTTTGGCCGAGAGCTGGGGGAAAGGTTATCTGATCCCGAGTAGCCATGGTAACCCTATATGCCTGCCTGGCCGTGCTGGAAGATGAACTCTTCTAGTGTTGGAAATATAAAAGGTGCATATTGTGGATTTCAACATCTAAGAGTTAAATTTCGCTAATTTGAATCAAGTCTGACTTCTTTTTCGAATAAGCTAGCATTCTTGGAAACTTTTATCATAAGGTATCATTCGGATATTTGTTGAAGTTTTTTGCGTACTGTAAGCAGCAATAGAGCAATATACACTCTAAGTACATTGGCATTGCCTTCATGGAGTCCTTTGAACCTCAATAAATTACAAGCAAGGGCTTCATCAGCGAGAGAAGTTAATTGACTTGGAAGATAAATTAGACGGGGATGGTGATTATAAATTTGAAAAATGGCTTCATTATTTCTCTGCATTAGGAAAAAAAGCTGTGATTGATATGAGAGATCAGAATTAACCTTCAAACTAGATTCATTTACTTAAATGTTTAATTTCGAATACAAAATTCAGAAGAAGACCAAATTTTCTAAAACACATGCCATGCACGCTGTCGTCTAGAGAATAAATCTGTTCGAAAAACACATTCTCAATTCCGAATTTGTGGTCGGATTTCAATAACTGTCCCATAAATACCAACTCCGAATTTATCTCGCCTAATGCCCGGACTTTTTGCCTTGGAAGCTAATACTTTCATTGGTTTCCGAGGTTCAAAATATATTGAGAGCCTGAAACACGAGAAATGGAACCTTCTCTATCCTTCTAAAATAACTGTAATTATTTTCTATAAAGAAATGATAATCGTGAACTGACACGTGTTTGGATTGAGGAGATAATTAGGAGAATATTAGAAGTGAATAGCTGTTAAAATTATAAAGAAAGATCCATAGCATAAATGGTGGACGCCTTTTGGTAATAAGAATTATCCTACTGTATTACAAATGATATTAAATTTGCTCTTTAATAACAAATTCACTTCTCATTTTCAGTATGTCATTAATTGCACGAGTGACTACGTCAGATAGGCTATTATAATCACTTTATTTTAATAAGGTCATCTAATTATAATGGGTATACATTAATAAATATTATATTAAACCCACAAGTATCTATTTGAAACAGTAGTCACTCTATACAAAAATAGTAAATACCTATTTAGATCGATTCTGTGGAAAGATGGACTTTCATTTTATGATGATTCATCACTATAATTCTCCGTTGTACGCAGTTTTTGCCTGTGTAAATTGCACGTTCAAATCAGAGATAAATCATCGAAATGAGTTTCTCGGAGTGACGCTCCAACTTCATAAGTTCCGAAAATGTGCCACTCTTTCCCGCTGTCTTCTCCATGACACGAAGCCTTTCATATTAGAGCTCCAAGAGACTTTTATTAAATGTTGTTGTCTTGGAGATGAACTCTATTAATTACTTTTCAGAAAAACCTGAACATAAAGAACGGCTATAAAATGGTGGAAGCAGTAATCTTTATGAATGCTTCTATTAAAGCAACTCGGATGAAAATTCACTGCTGAATTAATTTTGGTTAAAAATATTTAGTTATTATTTTGTCGAACCGAAGGTTTTGATTGCGATATCGTCTTATCAAAAATTAACGAGAATTTATCACTAAATCTAAGAAACACAAGTCTATCGCCAATATAAATAAACATATATATCTCAATAATTGTTTAGAGACAGGAAACAGGTGTCTCAATATTGAATAACCTGACAGTATATCTAAAGATTAATTGTTTCGATATAATATATAGAATATGGAATTCTGTTCCCGATGAGAAGATTTAATTCTATATTTCTATACAATCAGATATTCCGTTCTATATTGAAACATTTAAATAGCAGATAAAGGGATGAAAGGTTTGATTCATTTCAAGATGAACGTTGTATCTTGATTCATTTTTCTGGTACATTTCAATTCAACCACAGCGGTTTTTGACTCAAATACGAAATTGATAACAATCCCACTCATATACTAACTATTGATTCAAATGAAAACATGACACTATGCTGTATGAAATTATCAATCTTTGTATTATGTCTTATCAATTATTTCAATAAGGGATTCAACGTCTTCTTCGGAATTACAGACCATGTTGCTCACGTTAGAAAAATATTTAATACAAGGAACTTGAAGAAATAGTCAGAAAGGAAAGTGGCTCCCTACCACCAGCCGGTGACAGATTGTAGTATGTTTAAGAATCCAAAACCTGTTCAGAAAATTTAAATCTTCTTATTTATATACGACAGTTCCCTTTCACCACCAGAATATGAGTTGATCAGGACTGGGAGATCTAAAGCTCGTACTGATCTTCTATTCCATCAAACTTAGTATGAACGCTGCGAACTTGGGAACAAACTTTTGCCAAATATTCATACACGCTCGGACTCATAGACTATACACCGAGCTAGGGCTGTAACGTATCTGCTGCAGGAATGCTAAAATGTAACTTCTTCTTGCCAGCTCGGAGGCGAGCAATGGACATTAGCATATCTCCGGGGATTAGCATTTGCACTTATATTAGCTTGGAGATAATATTTCAAAGTTTGGACTAATATGAAGAACACGTACGTTAGAGTATAGAGCGTAACTGTGAGGAATTGAATTGTGAAGTTTAGATGGAATATTTTTTTGTAAGCTAGCATATTGAATGTATATTATTAGGAGCACTTTTTCCTTCGTGAACAAGTTATTTGAAATATTATTTTGTTTTCTATTTCTTGAATGAGAGCTGCATGCTACTCCTATTTTCTCTCTCGTCACTTACTGATGTTCATATATTGATCATTATTGTCTGTAGGTAAAGTAGAACTCCTCTAAAGTGAAAGCCTGTATAGTGAATTTAGTACTGAGTAAGGAAGTAGACTAAATAGAGAACAATTTTCTTTAGTCTTCCATGAATGGCCATCAGTCATAGAAAACTGATGGTTATTTTAAGGATGACTAAAGATAGAGTCTACTTCACTATAGATGCTACTTCATTCACTATAAAGGATTTCATTATTGAGGAGTTCTACTTTATCCGTTTTAAAGTACTTTATCCGAACAATTTCACAATTTGGATATTTATTATAAAGAAAAAATAAACTCAAACTAACCCATAATTTATCATCTTTTTAAACATTACCTCAAATATTTCCACATCAAAATGTTAATAATATTTCTCCGTGAATATGCTCTTGTTTACATGCCCATCAATTCCAGCGGGAATACAAAATTAGTTCCCAAGTCTTGGAATAAGGAATGGCAGAGCTGACTTTGAATTAATTAACTCGGTAATGTATTCATGAATTTCAATAGGAAAACTTCTTCAAAGTTTCTTTTGGTAAAATAATTTACCCGGAGTATTATCGACAGTAAAAGGTGGTTAGGATTAATATAATGGAATGTAATTATTTGGATAATATGATCGTGGTAACTGTAGGATGCGTAAATAGTTTCTATCTTATTTGTATATCAGGAATAGTTATGATAGATAATTCGATATTAATTGGGGATTTTAGGAAAAACCGGTTCATGATGATAATTAATCTCAAATGAAAATAAAATTCTATGGACGAATGTATATATTCCTAACAATTAATATATATTAATATTTTGATTTATGCTATATTAATGCTCATTTTCCGAGAACGGTAAGTGTCCGGTAATTTAATGGCAACCCTAGTTGGACAATCCATTCGTATATATTGTGCTTTGAGAGAAGTTCCAGTATTTAGATACACACAGTATCAAAACATGGACCATGAACCAAACATGGGCCATGGACCAAACATAGGCCATGAACCAAACATGGGCCATGAACCAAACATGGGCCATGAACCAACCATGGGCCATGAACCAAACATGGGCCATAAACCAAACATGGGCCATGAACCAAACATGGGCCATGAACCAAACATGGGCCATGAACCAAACATAGGCCATGAACCAAACATGGGCCATGAACCAAACATGGGCCATGAACCAAACATGGGCCATGAACCAACCATGGGCCATGAACCAAACATAGGCCATGAACCAAACATGGGCCATGAACCAACCATGGGCCATGAACCAAACATGGGCCATGAACCAACCATGGGCCATGAACCAAACATAGGCCATGAACCAAACATGGGCCATGAACCAACCATGGGCCATGAACCAAACATGGACCATGAACCAAACATGGGGCCATGAACCAAACATGGGCCATGAACCAAACATGGGCCATGAACCAACCATGGGCCATGAACCAACCATGGGCCATGAACCAAACATAGGCCATGAACCAAACATGGGCCATGAACCAAACATAGGCCATGAACCAACCATGGGCCATGAACCAAACATAGGGCCATGAACCAAACATAGGGCCATGAACCAAACATAGGGCCATGAACCAAACATGGGCCATGAACCAAACATGGGCCATGAACCAAACATGGGCCATGAACCAAACATAGGCCATGAACCAAACATAGGGCCATGAACCAAACATAGGGCCATGAACCAAACATGGGCCATGAACCAAACATGGGCCATGAACCAAACATAGGCCATGAACCAAACATGGGCCATGAACCAAACATGGGCCATGAACCAACCATGGGCCATGAACCAAACATGGGCCATGAACCAAACATGGGCCATGAACCAAACATGGGCCATGAACCAAACATGGGCCATGAACCAAACATGGGCCATGAACCAAACATAGGCCATGAACCAAACATTGGCTATGAACCAACCATGGGCCATGAACCAAACATAGGGCCATGAACCAAACATGGGCCATGAACCAAACATGGGCCATGAACCAAACATGGGCCATGAACCAAACATAGGCCATGAACCAAACATAGGGCCATGAACCAAACATAGGGCCATGAACCAAACATGGGCCATGAACCAAACATGGGCCATGAACCAAACATAGGCCATGAACCAAACATGGGCCATGAACCAAACATGGGCCATGAACCAACCATGGGCCATGAACCAAACATGGACCATGAACCAAACATGGGCCATGAACCAAACATGGGCCATGAACCAAACATGGGCCATGAACCAAACATGGGCCATGAACCAAACATGGGCCATGAACCAAACATGGGCCATGAACCAAACATGGGCCATGAACCAAACATGGGCCATGAACCAAACATGGGCCATGAACCAAACATGGGCCATGAACCAAACATGGGCCATGAACCAAACATGGGCCATGAACCAAACATGGGCATGAACCAAACATGGGCCATGAACCAAACATGGGCCATGAACCAAACATGGGCCATGAACCAAACATGGGCCATGAACCAAACATGGGCCATGAACCAAACATGGGCCATGAACCAAACATGGGCATGAACCAAACATGGGCCAAGAACCAAACATGGGCCATGAACCAAACATGGGCCATGAACCAAACATGGGCCGTGAACCAATCTGACCTCCAGAAAAATCAAAATTGACCTATCTTGACCTACATATGTTAACAAACGTTCCAAGTATTGTGTTCTTCCCCCTTTTTCACAAATATATTACATTAATGTATAACAATATGAATAACTTAATATGTATATATGTATGTACAAATTTGTTTACGTATAGAGGTACAGTCTAAGAAAAGTATATTGTAATGATTTTTTGACAATTTACTAATTTCACCTCTCTAAAATAAATTTCATTAATTGTAGATATTTATAACTTTACCTGGGTACACGACGACAAATTTGTTAGATTTGAAAATAATAGGAAACTAGATTGTGTGCACTCGGTAGAGCGCATACCTTCGCCTCCGCTTTGTCTGTTCTATCCCAAAATTTGAGAAGCTGCTAACTGGATAATAGCCAATCGTCCCACCAAGTTTCATGCAATATTGTACAATTCTTTTTGAGTTATTGAGTTATAAATGACCTTGATCTTGACCTTTAACTGAATCGCTTCCAAAATTCTACCAGATCGTTCCTGGATATTGATTGACCAATCGTCACATCGAATTTCAGACAATTTGGTTAAATACTATTGAAGTTATTGAGTTACAAATGGCCTTGACCTTGATCTTTGACCTTTGACCCGATCTTTCCCAAAATCCAACAAAATGGTTCATGTATATTGACCAATCGTCTCACCAAGTTTCATGCAATATGGTTCAATACTTTTTGAGTTATGAATGACCATGACCTTGACCTTTGACCGAGTCGCTCCTAAAATTTTAGCAGCAGGTCACTGGACATGTACCAATCG
This sequence comes from Caprella mutica, assembly GCA_947561585.1. Classification (NCBI taxonomy): domain Eukaryota; kingdom Metazoa; phylum Arthropoda; class Malacostraca; order Amphipoda; family Caprellidae; genus Caprella; species Caprella mutica. Next base: position 43,171 of record CANNZV010003823.1, on the reverse strand, counting down.
TTTCACCAAATTTCAGGCAATTTGGTTGATTACTTTTTCAGTTAAGCGAATAACAAGATGATAAATAAATAAATAAATAAAGTCCGATGAAAATATGACCTTCCTGCATTCTACAAAGGTAATTAGAAAACTGCGATTTGATGAATTAGCATAATGCGTAGACACTTTCCTTGATAGTACATATATAGGATCTATAATAAATACCCCAATTCTATTTTCCTTACCTGTAAAGTATATATATTGATGTTTTTGCCTCCATTGCTCGAAGGGATAAAGCCTCGGAGCGATGTTGTGTTTTTAGCGAGATTTCCATTCTCGTCCCTCGGAGCGATGATATTTCCCTCTGATATATTGGCTTGGAAATAAGCTTGTCTGGCTACATTTCTTATAAGCTGCTCTTTCTTGCCGCCCCAATCACGCCCTACCTTTTTTCAACGCTCATACAACTTCGGGAGTAAAAACAAATTTTATGTGTGTTTTATAAGAGTTGTAAATATATTTATAGGTTACCAATAAAACAGGTTTTAGGTATTTTGAAGTTGAATAGTTATACTATAATAAAACCTGAACATTTTTTCTGATAAGATGTGTGAAAATGTATATTATTTTATTCTAAAGTTTCAAATCCTGAAGAGTTTAAATGTTTATTTTTGACTGAAGTATGTTAAAATTAAAACAATTAGGAAAATATACATCCTCGCAATTCTGTTTATATTGAAAATTATAATTAGCTTCGATTAAATGGAAAGCAAGATTTATTTTATAACTGAAACCCTATCGGTTATTTTTTTTTTTTTTTTTTTTTTTTTTAATGCCTCCTGCCAGAAGAAGCAAACCTTCTTCAAATGTTAATTAATTCCTATTCATTATATCACCAATTATTATTATTTGAATTAATATTTCACGTGTTCTTTTCACTGATTCAAATTTACTGGCATTGAGATTAAAAGATTATTTCGACATTTGTATCGGTGATACGCAAATGCCACGTCCGTTAATCTTCTTACGTCAGGATAGCTTTGATCACATCATTCACCGATGAGGGATTGCGCAGCCTACGTACTGATACCCAGATAGGAAGTTACGGTGAATATACAGGATATTTGAAGAGAAGACTCCTCTGAATCCTCTATTGCAGAACTAAAAGAATTAATTTAAATACAATTTTATAATCTAAACGTCTTAGAATAGTTTAATAAAGAGTTCCGACTTGAACTGTGTTCCATCAGAAGCGTCATTTTTAAATTGAGAAATTAGGAACCTAAAATGCTTCAAGTTGTATTATGTGTACGCCATTTTGTTCATAAAGAGTGGATTTTAATCACCCTATAAAAATTTGCATGGATTATCAACCATCTTCTACATGAAAAATGTTTTCTGAACTTGGGAAGAAAGGGATCGTCCTGCAGTTTGCCAAAACACCTTCTCCTTCAACAGGAGGCCGAGAATTCATGCTTCACTTCAAGATTCGTGGATAGGCGGTTAAATCTTACCACCTAAAAAAGTACACAAGAGTTCGTGATCTTTTCAGTGAGAAGGTTTTTATCCAAAAAAAAAGCAAGTGAAAAAAAAATAAAACAGAAACAGTGATTCAGGAGGTGAAGAGTTTCTTTAAATGAACTCCCAGCTGCTCTCTCAGAAAAAGCTTCTCAGCTAATTTCACCCACAAAAACTACGTTGTGGAGGATCGTCAGACATGAACTTTTTTCCGTTTTTATCAGTACACTGCAGTTCACCCAGTAACTGATGTCCACAAAGCACAGAGAATGCAGTTTTGTCAGTGGATTCTGCTGAAACCGTCCAACATTGACGATAGAATCGGTTGGACTGACGAGAAGTACTTTTGCCTCCATCAAAAACTACATCGAAAAAATGACGTAGAGTGAACAAATGAAATTCCTCGAAATCTCTCTGGTGGATTGCAATCTACCACATTGCACAAATGCAGTTCTAGAATTTCTCAATGAAAGCTTCGAGGTCGATTCATTAGCAGAAGAACGAAAAATCCCAGCTCTAGTGTATAGGGAAAACCCAGATTCCATTGAGTCTCTTATACAATGTGTATCATACGATATAGAACAATAAATGATAAATTGTCATACAAATCCATTCTTCACTTTTTAAAGTGATGCATCTATAATGGTATTTGACGCATTAAATTTAAGTACTTCTAATTTGCAATCTAAAAATGACGCTTCTGCTGGAACACAGTGTAGCTTTCTGTGGACCAAATATAGAATTCATCAGAAAAGTGGAGATCTTACTTATATCTTCTACGACCCAACCATATTTCTCTCTGGAAAATCCACTTAATCTTTCTTGAATCCACCATAGCTTCTTCCCTATGTAGATGAAACTCATCTTATATTCTATGACATAACCATAAAATTCTCTTTGGGTAGAGAAACCCCTACCCAATCTTCTATGGCCCCATCTTAACTTTCTCTAACAGCCTTGTACGAAAAATTATGAACGTTATTATAGCCAAACACTTAACATTGATGAGAAACTAAGCGATATTCTTCATAGGTAATTGGAAGAAAAAGAACCTGCACCGAGGGGAGGAAAAACTCTTCCAATATCCTTACAGTTTGTACTGAATACATTGCTATTGTATTAAAGACACTCTTAGATATATTTTTTCTGCTCTATTTTTTTTTAAATAAAACTATTTTCATCATTAGGAAAAAGTACAAATTTACATGATAAATTAAAATCATTGGTTCTCTAACAAGTTGACGAAAGAAAAAAAAAATTAATGATAGTTAAAGGTAAACTATTTTACCGATTCCAACCATAATATTCTGCACTTAATTCACACAATGTTAACCCTCCCCCCACCCCTTAACACTCCCCCCCCCCTTTTATACCCCCCACTAGAGTGTAATGCAAATATCAATATACGATAATACTATAATATATTACTGGCCAATATTGGCCCATAAGTCGCCTAACTGCCAACCTTATATTATTTCGTGATGGCCAATAATGGTGATGATGGGAGTGGGGAGTCTGGGCATAAGCTTCTACTTATACTGTACATGCTGGCTGAGGACTGTATTATACAAAAAAATTTATAAAAGGGCAATACTTATACTACGTTGCAAAAAAATTATAAATAACCATTGCAAGTTTTTTATCCTCGTCATAAACGGCAGATAAGATCTCGGCTACCGAAAAAGTGTCGCAGAGTTTTTTTTTTCGAACCCTTGTTTTTGTGGTCTTCTTGGAAACATGTGTCCCGATCTACTAATAGGACACATTTGTGCCAGTCTACTAATAGGACACATGTGTCCCTGTCTACTAATAGGACACTTGTGTGCCAGTCTACTAATAGGACACTTGTGTCCCTGTCTACTAATAGGACACTTGTGTCCCGGTCTACCAATATGAAATTTTGTCTCTGTCTGCTAATAGGACACTTTTGTCCCTGTCTACTAATAGGACACTTGTGTCCCTGTCTACTAATGGGACACAAGTGTCCTGGTCTACTAATAGGGCACATGTGTCCCAGTCTGCTAATAGGACACATGTGTCCCTGTCTACTAATAGGACACATGTGTCCCAGTCTACTAATAGGACACTTGTGTCCCTGTCTACTCATAGGACAAAAGTGTCCTGGTATACTAATAGGGCACATGTGTCCCAGTCTACTAATAGGACACACATGTGCCCCAGTCTACTAATATGACAATTGTGTCCCTGTCTATTAATAGGACACAAGTGTCCTAGTCTACTAATAGGGAACATGTGTCCCTGTCTACTAATAGGACACATGTGTCCCAGTCTACTAATAGGACACATGTGTCCTGGTCTACTAATAGGACACATGTGTCTCAGTCTACTAATAGGACACATGTGTGCCGGTTTACTAATAGGACACTTGTGTCCCTGTCTACTAATAGGACACTTGTGTCCCTGTTTACTAATAGGACACTTGTGTCCCTGTCTACTAATGGGACACTTGTGTCCCGGTCTACCAATATGAAATTTGTGTCTCTGTCTACTAATAGGACACTTGTGTCCCTGTCTACTAATAGGACACTTGTGTCCCTGTCTACTAATGGGACACAAGTGTCCTGGTCTACTAATAGGGCACATGTGTCCCAGTCTACTAATAGGACACATTTGTGCCGGTTTACTAATAGAACACTTGTGTCCCAGTCTACTAATAGGACACAAGTGTCCTGGTCTACTAATAGGACACAAGTGTCCTGGTTTACTAATATGACACAAGTGTCTCAGTCTATTAATAGGACACATGTGTGCCGGTTTACTAATAGAACACTTGTGTCCCAGTCTACTAATAGGACACAAGTGTCCTGGTCTACTAATAGGACACAAGTGTCTCAGTCTACTAATAAGACACATGTGTGCCGGTTTACTAATAGAACACTTGTGTCCCTGTCTACTAATAGGACACAAGTGTCCTGGTCTACTAATAGGACACTTGTGTCCCTGCCTACTAATAGGACACAAGTGTCCTGGTCTACTAATAGGACACAAGTGTCCTGGTCTACTAATAGGACACAAGTGTCTCAGTCTACTAATAGGACACATGTGTGCCGGTTTACTAATAGAACACTTGTGTCCCTGTCTACTAATAGGACACAAGTGTCCTGGTCTACTAATAGGACACTTGTGTCCCTGTCTACTAATAGGACACAAGTGTCCCTGTCTACTAATAGGACACAAGTGTCCTGGTCTACTAATAGGACACAAGTGTCTCAGTCTACTAATAGGACACATGTGTGCCGGTTTACTAATAGAACACTTGTGTCCCTGTCTACTAATAGGACACAAGTGTCCTGGTCTACTAATAGGACACATGTGTGCCGGTTTACTAATAGAACACTTGTGTCCCTGTCTACTAATAGGACACAAGTGTCCTGGTCTACTAATAGGACACATGTGTCTCAGTCTATTAATAGGACACATGTGTCTCAGACTACTAATAGGACACTTGTGTGCCGGTCTACTAATAGGACACATGTGTCCAGTAGACCCAGCGTTTAATGCCTGCATGGACATCAGTCATCAGTGTCCCACTGCTAATTTCATTAACTCATATTATATTTAATTAAATTCCCTTATCTAAATCGTTCATAAATACTTACTGAAGAAGAAAATAAAAGTTAGATCTGTTTTAATTCAATTACTCGGAAGCTGAAATAAGAAAAATAAAAATAAAAATTCATTTTCTGGAGTCATCATTAAATTTACTCCAAAGAAATTTAAAAAAATGCGAAGTTCGTGTGCGAGTTTTTCTTGGAGCAATCAATGTTTTTCATCTGGAGTTTGAATCCAATAAGGAAGATTTTTCCTAATTCGATATCGAAGCTGTCATGAACTTTCACCTGCAGAAATTCCGGAACTAATTACAAGCGTGAATTCGGTTCCTAATTTCGAATAGTGGGAATTAAAGTCATGGAATGTAAATTTAGCATTCTGTCATCATTTCAATTTGTTGTTTCTTTAATGTTTTATTAATTTCAATAATTTCGTTCAAAGAGCGCATACCTTCGTTACCGCTACTTTTTGTTCATCTTCAATCTTCAGCCACGTGATGCAGTCCCACTAAAGTTCAAGCAATTTTGTTGAATACTTTTTGAGTTATGCGAATAACAATATTTCGAATAATTAAATATTGCCGATCTAAACTTAACCTTCCGATATTTTGCAAAGAAAAAATTTGCATAACTAAATCAAATTATTTAATTAGTTTATATGATTTTTCTTCAATTATAAGAATACTATTTCCAGTACTTTTGTTTCTCTCCAATATAATCACAAACCAACTGTATTCCAATTCTCTACATCGTTGGTTCATTTCTCCTTCCACATTCCCTTTCATTTTGTATTCACATTCCTAGGTTCATATATCTCTCTTCCTTTTCCCTTTCCTTTCCTTTTCACTTTCCTAGGTTTATCTCTCTCTTTTTTTGGTATTCACATTCCTAGGTTCATGTCTCTCTACCTTTTCCCTTTCCCTTTGTATTCACATTCCTGGGTTCATGTCTCTCTTCCCTTTCCCTTTCCTTTGTATTCACATTGCCTACATTCCTCAGTTCATTCCACCTTCACATTCTCGTTGCAGCACTTTACCCATCCCCGTATAGGTTCTTCCCCCTCAATACCCCTGAAGTGCTCTTGTCCTAGCATTATTGCTCCTACCTAATCGCTGTGAAGCCAATGACAACATTTGCATTCCCGCTAAGTTATTTGAATAACCCTTGCTTAGTGTGCTAAATGAGGTAAACAAAGAAGCTATGGTGTTTATCTTTGTGACTTCTTTGGTAACGCATGTACCCAGGTAGCAATGATTCTCTGGCCAATGTTGTCCCAATGTTGTCACGATATTGCCAATGTTGTACCAATATTGCCAATATTGTCCCAATATTGCCAATATTGTCACAATATTGCCAATGTTGTTACAATATTGCCAATGTTGTCCCAATACTGCCATTGTTGTACCAATATTGCCAATGTTGTACCAATATTGCCAATGTTGTCCCAATATTGCCAATGCTGTCCCAATATGGTCAATGTTGTCCCAATATTGCCAACTATAGTGGTTACCCGTGCAAAATGCACGGTAGCGTGCATATATTATTACATATTTTTTTGATATTTAAAGAATTTACTCATTGTGATTTGTTCATACAGATCTCACATCCCGTTTTCCATTACATTTCATAAGAATTAGGTACCAGTAAAGAGTAGTTTTCCGTCTCATGACGTCATCAATTTGTGTAGAATGCTGTCGTATACATCATAAATTATTATATAAGATAGATATATAAATAACTACAAATTACAAACATTATTCAAATAATCATTTTATGAAAAACTAAAACAATTAGCTCCATCGATCAATTCACCATATATAGGTAGCAGCAGATATTTTCTTCATTCAGATTGATTAATATAATTATGTGATATTCGTTATATATTGACTATAAATATTCTCGAATATTTATTCATATTACCACCCGTCAATATCAATACTAAAATTACTTATTATATATTTTCAATCGTACAAAATATTTCATCTATTTTCCTGAGAAAAAAATAATAACCAGCGTATTTTTTTATTTTTTATTTTCTAAATTTCGTTTTATCTCAAAAAGTACTTCGAATTTCGGAAAACGGTTAACGCAGTTATTTTTGTAGTCCATTTTTACATATTGTAGATATTTTTCGATTCGGTTAATCCAAATTTGATTTCGTATGTAACCATGCATTTCCCGATTTGAATTAAATCCCTATGTATTCCATTATAACTAAAAATCCGAATAATTCAAAAACCCGGTCGAATTTCGTAAAACAAATCAATAGCGTTCTGTAGGACCATAGGCCGGAGGTTTCCAGAAAATTTCAGCCTCTGAAAATATCCTGGAAAGTATGTCGAATTAATTCCTATGTATCCCATTATAAATCAAGTGTTAATAATTCAAAAACCCGATTGAATTTCGAAAAATCCTTTTAACAGGTTAAATTCGAAACCACTTTCTAAAAAGTTGTAAATTTTCAAGTCTCTAGGTCCATCCGTTTGTGAGTAATATTGCTTCAAGTAACACACAGACAGACACACTCAGATCTAGCGTATTATATATTCTGTATAGACCCAATATTGCCAATGTTGACCCAATATTGCCAATGTTGACCCAATATTGCCAATGTTGACTCAATATTGCCAATGTTGACCCAATATTGTCAATGTTGACCCAATATTGCCAATGTTGTCCCTATATTGCCAATGTTGTCCTAATATTGACAATGTTGTCCCAATGTTGACAATGTTGTCCCAATACTAGCCCAAGAAAAATTGCTACCTGGGTGTCTAGGCCATGAGTTTCTTAAACTGTGGCTAAATTATCCTACGCAGGGTAACGGAGTATAATAATTGTAGTATTTTGTTTATTTTTATTTGCTGGTTACACTACTAACTTTCCTGCAATATTTTCAGTGCTTATTTTATTGAAATATAACCACTTAGTAATATTTATTATTATTTATTACATTAATAGTATTATCAACAGTACTTTTTATCTTTTCATATTCCAAGAAACTTGGTAAATGGTAATGAAATTATTGAATTGGGCAACGTCAAAAAAATTACCAAAGTTTAAAAACGCTGGTCTAGGTAATATTGAAAAAAACAGTAGGAAAACCGAATAATTAGTTCTATACAAGCAAATTAAATTTTGTTAATATATAAATAAATCAAGTAACTTATAAATTTGAAATTCATGAACTTACATTTCAAAACTTCGTTTTTATGACATCAAATTAGAAAATACACCGATTTTTGTACTAGTAATAATTAATTATATCCTGTGCGAATACGAAACTCTAACTAGGATAAGTTGTAATACTCGCACACTCACAGGACTCGGGAAGTGTGTGTTTGGTCAAGAACCAACTCATTTATATATTTTTCTTGAGCTATCACGACCTGTATGCTAATATCCAGTTTCCAAGAAATGTGGCGTTCGCCCACCACATCATGAATAGAGAAGACCTAATGTAACATTTACAGACTAGCAAAGAGCACATCATTAGATATTTAGTTTGCAGCAGGCCTCACCACATCACTGTAGCTTTATTGCAAATATCTGCCTGTGTTCCTGCTCCCTCAGGATCCGTTTTATTGCCTTTTCAGATCCGTATTTTCCAGCTATGTACAAAGTTACTGGAAAGATGCTATTTGTTTAGAAGAACATCTATTTTTGGGTTCTAAAAGCAGATTAATTGTTTGAACCATGTTTTTATATTCGTGGATTTGTAAATTTGCAATTTGAACTGGAATGTTTCTTAGTTTAAAAATTAAATTTTCAAACATCAAGCTATTTGTGATATCAAACATTTCATCTGTGTTGCTCTTGTATGTATAATAGCTATGATGGTTATAAGCAATTCTCACTTTGTTATTAGATTACTTTTACATTCAAAACATGCTTTCAACAGTACCATTTAATTCAGTTTAGCTTTATAACAAAGAATTAGGTACTTTCATGAACTGAATATCATTTAAATATTCAAGTGATGAATATTTAAACGCTCACTAAAATACGAATATTTTCTTACTGAATATATTTCCAGACAAATGTGAAATGAAAATTGAATTCATTCACAATGGACTTTATACCGGCCCAAATACTATAACGAACGTTGTTATTTTATAGTTTCGATTATATGCAAATGAAAAAGGATTCAATAGGGCCACTCATTCCATCACTGCAATTTCATTACAATTCCTAATTTCTCTTGGAGTCTAGCACCTCCTACCAAATTCCCAATCCTTCTGGAATATCTAAGCTCCAAATGGAAGTCCTCCAACCTCATTTCCTGGTGTCAGTCGAGTAAAACACAGAGTGAAAAATCAGAGCAGGAGGAGTCGCTTTGAAGGTGGAAGTTAGTCTTACATGAGCCAATCTCTCTCACTCAATCTTTGTGGTATAAGAATAGCGAGCCAGTCTCTCTCTCTCACTCTTTGTGGTATAAGAATGGTGAACCAATCTCTCTCTCACTCTTTGTGGTATAAGAATGGTGAACCAATCTCTCTCTCACTCTTTGTGGTATAAGAATAGCGAGCCAATCTCTCTCACTCACTCTTTGTGGTATAAGAATAGTGAGCCAATCTCTCTCTCTCTCTCAATCTTGTGGTATAAGAATAGTAAGCCAATCCCTCTCTCTCTCAATCTTGTGGTATAAGAATAGTAAGCCAATCTTTCTCACTCTTTATGGTATAAGAATAGTAAGCCAATCTCTCTCTCTCTCTCTCAATCTTGTGGTATAAGAATAGTAAGCCAATCTTTCTCACTCTTTATGGTATAAGAATAGTAAGCCAAACTCTCTCAATCTTGTGGTATAAGAATAGTAAGTCAATCCCTCTCTCTCTCTCAATCTTGTGGTATAAGAATAGTAAGCCAATCTTTCTCACTCTTTATGGTATAAGAATAGTAAGCCAAACTCTCTCAATCTTGTGGTATAAGAATAGTAAGTCAATCCCTCTCTCTCTCTCAATCTTGTGGTATAAGAATAGTAAGCCAATCTTTCTCACTCTTTATGGTATAAGAATAGTAAGCCAATCTTTCTCACTCTTTATGGTATAAGAATAGTTTGCCGATCTCTTTCTCTCACTCATTGTGGTGTAAGAATAGAGAGTCAATCTCTCTCTTTCACTCTTTGTGGTGTAAGAATAGTGTGCCAATCTCTCTCTCTTGCACTTTGTTGAAGCTGGTTAAAATCTGTAACCTCAACTTGGAGCCCAAATAGGACCCACTGATGTACAGATGGATCTTGGAGTTATGATCACCAGGGATCTCAAGTTCTCTCGACAGTGCCTGGAAGCTGAGAAGAGAGCAAACAAGATCCTAGGGTACATCAAGAGGCAATTCAGTTACAGAAACAGAGAGACAGTCCTCACCCTGTACAACTCTCTTGTAAGACCTCTTTTGGAGTTTGCGGTCCAGTTCTGGTCACCGACGTTGCGAGCAGATGTCCAGCGGTTGGAACGGGTGCAAGCGAGGGTGACTAAACTTGTACCTGAAATCCGATCCAAGGGATATGCACGTCGGTTAGAAGACCTGGGCCTCTTCACGCTTGAGCAGCGACGTTTGAGGGGTCAACTCATTGTTTAAGATCCTTCGAGGGATAAGTCGAGTTGATCCCGAAGACTACTTTTAGCTGTGTGTGTGGTTTGACTGACCAAGTCCAGGATAAAACTTGGAGCTAATGATTGTTCCCAAACTTTGCTCCTACGCCTGGTGGAGGTTCTTCCTTTGTCAAGTTTAGGAGTACGGTTTGGAGTGCTTAGGTTCCAAGTGGGAAGTGATGGAGAGAGATTCACCTTGCTCCGTTGTTAACCCAACGTCGAGTGCACAGCTGGCTGTGCACAGGGGCCATACTTGGATGGGCATATTGTGCCTTTTGAGGGTCCCTTTATCCTTGTGACTCCTTGTGACTTTAGAACGGATTGCCAGCGTATGTTGTCAGCAGCCTGACTGTTGACACATTTTAAAACAAGTATTGATAGGATCCTCAGTGTGCTGACTTATTGATTGTCAAGTGTCTCACTGATTTTTTAATTATTAAAATAAAAAATATATAACTTTTTCAAATTAGTATGTTAATTTACTTCAACTGAAATTGAAATAATTTGAAATAGTAGCTAAATAAATATTTGAATAATAACATGAAAGTTTTAAATGATTCAGTATATATTATATTTTATGGAAAAAAAGGTCTGAAAGAGTTTACATTAAAAAAAGTTGCAGATAATTATTGTCTTTTTCTCTTTCACAGAAGGATTTCGAACCTCCATCGAATCTGTTGCACGTAGCTACGTCACCACACGTGAATGTGTGTGTGTGTGTGTGTACGTGTCATAGGATTCTCTGGTACATTCAGTGTTCTCTGAGAGTTGGTGATGGAAGGACTGAAGGAACTTCTCTCTGTCCTCCTGTTCTGATGTGATCCTGATTGTCATCCTACTCCTTCTGCCTGTGAATAAAGGTATTCTTTACAGTATTCAATCAATTGCAATGTTAATACTTAGATGTTGTTAATTGATACAGGTATTAAATATGCTTAAAGCCGTGTACACCTATGTTTTGAAATTTTCCGTATGTACGCACCTTTCATTGATATAATGTTTGGGGAATTTAAATTTTGGCATTGATATTTTTAATTCATATTGAATATTTTAGGCTGTCATCATAATTGTTTTCATTAAGAAATAGATTTTTAAAAAGAATTTTGAACCAATGACCTATATGAAAAATTAAATATATTATTTATTTATATTTACAATATTGTATGGTCATTTTTTATATATTATGTGTCTACATTGTTTTAAATATATTACTGGCATTTTTTAATTATCACAATAGAAAATTACAATTAGACTATGGAACAATTTCCGAGTTATCGGACTGTTCCACATCTTCGATCATATGGGAAAAGTATAATAACTATTCTATATTTTTTAATGTTCAATAACTCGAAATTCGTATTCTTTTAATTACCATATAAGCAAATAAAGTTTTATTCAATATTTACAATCTTTGAAAACGTTTTTTATTTCTCTACTTTTATGTTTTATCCGAACAGTTCACTATTCATTAATAAAAAACGTTCGGGCCAATTTTGAAAATTGAATCCAAGATTCCTGTTTTTAATGAAAATATATCTTATTATTTAAAAGGAATTCATATATATTATTAATTGACACTTCAATAAGAATTTTTAAAATTTAGTGTATCTAATATTAGTAGTGTAGGTTTAACTGAAATTTAATTTTCTATTAGTTCGGTCAACAATTAATATTACGATCTTATTTTATTATACAGCAGTTCTTGAAACAACCACCAATAGTTGTAAATAAAGTGCACAGTGAAGAGTTAAAACAACCACCAATAGTTGTAAATAGAGTGCACAGTGAAGAGTTAAAACAATCACCAATAGTTGTAAATAAAGTGCACAGTGAAGAGTTAAAACAACCACCAATAAATGTAAATAAAGTGAACAGTGAAGAGTTAAAACAACCACCAATAGTTGTAAATAAAGTGCACAGTGAAGGGTTTAAACAACCACCAATAGTTGTAAATAAAGTGCACAGTGAAGAGTTAAAACAATCACCAATAGTTGTAAATAAAGTGCACAGTGAAGAGTTAAAACAACCACCAATAGTTGTAAATAAAGTGCACAGTGAAGGGTTTAAACAACCACCAATAGTTGTAAATAAAGTGCACAGTGAAGAGTTTAAACAACCACCAATAGATGTAAATAAAGTGAACAGTGAAGAGTTATAACAACCACCAATAGTTGTAAATAAAGTGCACAGTGAAGGGTTTAAACAACCACCAATAGTTGTAAATAAAGTGAACAGTGAAGAGTTAAAACAACAACCAATAGTTGTAAATAAAATGTACAGTGAAGGGTTAAAACAACCACCAATATTTATTTTGTCAGATAGTATATTATACTATATGTTTTAATAAATAAAGGAAGTACTAATTTTTCCCTTTACAAATTGTATATACAAACTATTCCTATGTAACAATTTTCTATGTAATAATTTCCTATGTTATAATTTCCTATGTAATAATTTCCTATGTAATAATTTCCTATGTAATAATTTCCTATGTAATAATTTCCTATGTAATAATTTCCTATGTTATAATATCCTATGTAATAATTTCCTATGTAATAATTCCTATGTAATAATTTCCTATGTAATAATTTCTCTCTCATTCCAATTGTGCGTAAGTCGCTTATATTCCAGTCTTGGAATATTCTTGGAATGACGAGAACTCCTGCTTAACTCCCATGGAATTCCTTGTTAGGAATACCTCTACAACTCACTGCAAGAAATGATAGCAAATGGACATGTTTTGGAGTAAGCGCTTTGAGAACTTAGTCAACTTACGTCTCTACACTGAGAGAAAGTTATGGTGGGGCTATGGAAGATTATATCTGCACCCATCTTATATTTCGGTGGCCTTACATAAATTATCCTTTGGGTACTCTAAGAAAATCCCTAGAATATAAAAATTACTTATAATTTGAATAAAATTTAATTGAAACCATTTATCGAATAAATTTATATCCATGCTAATTATCCGCTTAAAGCATATTAAATAAGGTTAGTGTGACGGACAGACAGAAGCCATTCTCATACTAGTTTCGATACCAATATATAAGTTTTAATAATTAATGACAGTATCTAATTCTCTTCCTGGTAACTCTAAAAAACCTAATCTTTATGAAATATTGCGACAGATGGAGAATCTGCAATAAGATTTTGATTAAAGATATCTTGTGGTAAAGCTTTTAGGAATGCTTGAATGGTTTCTACATGGCCAAGAAAAGAGATTCTGAAGATGAATAAAGGAATCCAAACCAATTGGGGATGTACATTGGATTGAAAATCTAAAGGATTCAATAGAACTCTAATTTGTGAACGCATGGAGAAAATTATTCGTGTAACATCTAAGATGGTGGATGAGTTAACATTCAGTTGATAATTAAACATAAATATCTCTCAAGTAAATCTATTTATCCACTTTACTCACAATATCATTGCTAGTAAAGTAGAAAATAAGCTTCGCTTTTACTTTTTCCTGGCTATAAGGTAGTGCGTAATAAAAATCAGCGGGAGGGTAATAAATAAATAGCTAATATCGTTTTCCATCTCGGTCTTGGCTTGGCAGGTCATATCTCAGGCAGAAGCAAGAAGCAAGAACAATGAAGGTGAATAAAATGTAGCCTAGGGACCTCCGAACGAGTCGGACATTTTCTATAAGAAATCTGCCTAGTTGTCCAGCTTGTCACAAACTAAATATTTAGGATTTGGATATCCCTGATAGTTCTATTTATTGCTGTAAGCTAGAAATGAAGGAATTCATGTTGATATTTGTTAAATATTATCGAGGGACAGTCATTCTATTTATTAATATAAAGGAAAGTTCTGTTGAGCTATTCACATTGAATGTAAGGTTAAGTTTAGTATGGATGTAAAGTTATTTATAAATACACTTTGTTGGTTCTAGGAAACTCGTTCTCAGTTCATAATGGTGTTATTAAAGAACAATAATAGAAAAAGTTGAAATTAAGAGTACTAAAATGTGCAGTATTAAAAGCGGATAATATCACTAACTGTTGTAAAATAATACGTAACATTTAATTTTGACAATTATTTAACATGATATTTGAGCGGAATATTCGGTCTCAGTATAAATAAAACTTATGAATTAGATGTAAATGGGGGGCGTCCCAACTCCCAATCTCCCTCTTCCCCTCTGCCAAGTAAGTAAGCAATCATGAAGTTTGCAGTACAACAAACTAGCATATACAGCAAACTACATAACTGTTATTTATTTTGAGAGGTCATTTATAATTCTGGACCGAAATTTCCGAGACCAAAATTTTCGGCCACCCACTTAGTTTCATATGCTGCCTATATATAAAGAATATCGTTATTTTCAATAATGGCATATGCAAGCTAATACAACTAATATCCATAATAAGTATAAATTTAAACACAGTAGGCTAACTACTTAATTACCGTAGGCTAACAGTTACCAGAAAAAAAAAACGTTAGAATAATCATTAACCAATCTGAATATTTATTTTTCTTAACCTATCATTACAAAGACCATCCATAACTTACTCGATAATTGAGTCGTTACTCTAATTCTAATAGGACATTTTAGAGATTACGACTAACATTTTAAATGACACACATGAACATTACGAACGGGGCCAGGTTCACTAAATTATTTCGGTTTATTACCACAGAAAGTACAGCGTCCACACTGACATTGAAATTACCTTCTGGTTAGTGTTCCTGAGGGCAAATAGCATCCAGAACATTTGTAGTCGGTAGGAAGATTCTATTGGTACAATAAGCAGTGTGCAAATGTTGTCATTGGCTTACACAGCGATTAGGTAGCAGCAATAATGTTCCGACAAGAGCAATTTCGAGACAATTTGGGATGGGGCCAGGGAAAATGTAGATATTGCATATTGTATAATATGACTAATTCCGAACAAGGTGTTGTGAAAGATTTTCTTTCTTCCCTAAGAGCTAATTAATAAATTAGTTTATGTTCGAATACGAAGATTTTAAAAAGAAACACAGTTTCAATTGATTTATATTTTAACCACATATTAAATTGTATCAGTCAAACATTAAATTTTATATTTATAATTATGTACATATAACAGTTAATAGATAGTTCTGATGTTCAATTTTATGATTACAAAAATTGTATATTATTTTTTTTCAATGAATGCATTTAATTACTCAATACAAATACACTACATAAAATATTCTATTATTTCTATTTTCAACGAATGAGTACAATAAAAAATATTTAATTATTTTTATTTTTAACAAATGCATGTAGTTACTTAACGGGGAAAGTACACTAGTTTTAAATATCTAGTGTACTTTCCTTAGCTCTTTTGTCTCTATAGAATAGGGGCGTTCCAATTCGTCAGATTTGCTTATTTTCGAAAAAGACATCTCTACGCTGCAACACAGACTGTCAGAACCCTTGGATATAGCTAGGAAGATGAACTTTGAATTTGCAAATGTAGGTAGAAAGATAGCTCATTTATTATTTTGAAATAAACATACAAAGCATAATTTCCTTTTTGAAAGCATTATTGAGTATATGAGAGACAAATCATTCAAATAATGAGAACACACAACAAAGGATCTATCTACAGCAAAGGATCTATCTACATATCAATCATTTTTTATTAAATTCATATCAATAATTTTTAATTAAAAGAAATACACAATATAAAAATAATTTATCGTTTTTATTTTTAAAGAATGAGTACGTAATTACTCAATGCAAATACAAAATATAAAAATGTAAATTATTTTTGTTTTTAACGAATACATGTAATTACTCAATACAAAATTCAGTGTATTTGTATTTTCAATATGCGAGTTTAGATTGCGATGTATCTCTTTGGTATGCAGTTCCAATTATTTTTCATAACATCCTAATTAGATTAACTTTTATGTTCTGTCAATTGTAAGCAAGAGATGAAAAGCCTATTTTCTGTAGCACATATCAACCCAGAAGCGAAGGATTTATTCCTGGGATAATAAGGGAAATCCTAGGAATAAATTCTTTTACAATGGAACTGATAATGTGAGTTATTTTAACCCTTCAATTTCTGGTATTCTTTGGTATCATAAATATTCTCCCTGGGTACCAATATATTTAATTTCATTTCAATGATTTTTTTTATTATAATACGTCCAAGAAATATTGTAGTACGTCTCAGTTTATGTTATATACTAAATTAAAAAAAAATCCGTGGGAAGAAACCTAGATTAAAATGATTCTCGAAACAATATTCAACCAATATTGCTCCAAGAATTATTACTACTTGAAAAAAAGGATAGTTATATTGGATGTAGTCCATTCCACAGTTTCAGTCTCCAATGAAATAAAATGTGAGTTACACCTCACAAAGAAGACATCTACGATTGTGAGCCTTCTTTAATAAATCCAGAAATACCCCATCAAAAAGTCCTAACATTGGAATAATAATATCAGATGCCGAAATATTAAAATTGTTTTCCGAAAGTGCCGTGTCAGCAATTTTTTCCTCCGATTCTCTCCAGATATTTTGGAGCAAGTTATTCGAGTGATTTTGCATGTAAAATTCATTCCACTTGGATGAACTTCGAGTTCATGGAACTAACCGGAAATTTTATGAAACCGCATGAGCTGCTTTCAAAAAATCAGATCATTATTTACACTGGGAAAGTTATGGCGGGGCCGTAAGATAATAAGTATAGCCCCACCGTAACTTTTTGAAGTGTTACATTTAACAAAAATGAAGTACTGACAACCTATATCATTTATATTAAATTTAGATACTGTATGTTATAACATTATCGTCCTAATTCAATCAATAACTTTAGTTAAATCTGAGGACACGGACCAGAAGTATGAATAGTTCAAATACACAAATATTGATACTACTGAGAACACGTTATTTTTAATGGTCTGGTACACTATAAATATTAAACAATAAATACATATGAAGATAATTCGAAAAAGAATAAAATTATTGGGAACTAGTTATTCTTAACGGGCACCTAAACTAGTAATATTACAATCATTAGACCTCAATTGAGAATAAAAATTATCGAGAACCAAATAATGTTAACGGTTAGATACTATACTAATAAGAAACATACAATACCCTTCAAAGAATATTAAAAACTAATTCAATCTTTATTGGATTAAATAAAACATTCTTCGTATGATTATTCAAATTTTTGGATTTAAAAATTCTCCATTGGATGAAATTTAAAAATCTTAATTGGGATATCAAAAATCTTTATTGAATTCTATTGCATGGATGATATCATTAACTAGTGTATTTCCTCTTAAAAAAATTAGGTTACTTTTAATGAATTCAATTAAAATTGAATTTTCTGCTTAGTCTAATTTATTTTTTAGATAAAATGCATTTAAAAATTGAAAAAAACGGGAATTTAAATATCAAATCAATATATTCCCGTGCGTATCATAGGTAGGGGAGGATGGTCATCAATGGGACACTGGGAACAATGGGACATGCTGAATAACTTTTATATTTGAGGGTAATTTTCAACAAACTCTTAGTGGTAAATTAGGCATACTTCAGTGCATTCACTCGCATTGCATTCAGCGGTTGGGGTGCAGTCAGCTCTGAGTAAAAGCGAAAACATGTTTTAGAGGTGGGAAAACTAAATTTTTCGTACTTTGTTTCAATTGTTATAAATCTGTTAATTTAACATATAATTCTTACGAAATTTTTACATAATATTAAGTAATATGTAAAATATGATCATATGAAAGGATTGCCTTTATACTTTTGTAGTTGAGCTGCTATACCCATATGTTTTCAAAATGGCGTCATGGTGATCATTGGGACAGAAAATTTGGTTAACAATGGGACAGTGTCCTATTGTCAACCAAACTGTCTAGTTACTCCATATGAATAAATAAATATCTATTTTTGATACAATAACGTGAACTGTAGCTTCAGGGCTTCTGTGTAGAAACAGAGCTTCCAGCTGAAGCGGGACTTTCGATCATGTTCAAGGGCTTTAGCAATCTGAGGTCATCACAAAGCACTGCATAGAAAACAAATTTCACTAATAAAAGAAAAAGACGCAGCATGATTGCAACGGATACACCAGAGAAAGAAGAGCTTTTTGCTGGTGCCACTAAGGATAAGGTCTTCGAAATCACTTCATAAAGTATCCGCCGTAGATGGCCTGTAAACTATTGTTCTTGGTCTGGTATAGAACTCTCAATTTAACTGATCCATTGTGAAGAACTTAAATCTCTACCAAAAACGTTGGAAATGAAGGTGTATGATTTTGTAGAATTTGATTCGATTTCTAAAACGTATTCTGTTGGCCTAAAGCATGAAAAAGATAAATACGAAATATTGATGTTAGGCGAAGATTCGAGTGCAATGAGCTTAATTTTACAAATGTTCTTGACATGGCATCGGTGAGGCTAGAGGACATTAAACTGATATTATATGAACCAACTGAGTGTGGGACAACATGAAGAGATAATTCGAACTTGAAATTTGACCATAACATCAACAATATACAAGTTTGGTAAACTGTCCCATCGTTCACCAGGGCATGTCCCATTGTTCACCAGTGCTGTTATACAATGGGACAATTTTGTTTGTTTTTATTTAATTTTATTCTAGTCAACAGAATATATGATAGCATTCGAGTTAGTTTCATTTTATAAAGGAATATCAATATTACACATGAATTTTATATTTTTCATACTTTGCCCATAGTAAATGAAATATCAATCTTTCTGTGTTTTTTGTCCCATTGATGACCATCCTCCCCTACATTCTTCTGGTTTAATACCCGTCGTGTAAAAGCAGACACCAAATAAATAAACAAATAAATAAACACACTAAGGAAAATATTAGTATAGATAAATACTGTAAATGTCCGTTTAGAATAACAGGTTTCCAATTATTTTAATCTTTACCTACTGGAATATAAGATTTCCATATTTTAAAGCAAAGCCGGAGTTTTAAATTTTAATAATCTAAACACTGACTATAATATTCTAGAATGCTAATTCCAGTGAGCCAAGTTAGTCTCATTTTGCAGGAGGCTGCGCATACAGCAAACAGCATCTAGTAATACCGAGGACATATGAGGTCCATAAAACATTTTATCTAATAAGAGTGTCGTATATGCCTCGCCTGCAAACCTCATGAAATGGCTGTAGTAGCACCGGTAGGATGCTAGGCACAACCTGTACAGACTTACAGTGTAATTATTCACTGTTATGTCCCTCATTAGGCCTAAATTGTTCTTCTTATTTAGTCACTTGGAATGTTTTTGAAATCTTGTTTGTTGAATGATAAAGACTTAATTAAAAAAAAAAATGGTATAGTTAAAATATATATCATTCTTAACGTCCTTTAGGAAGGATACTAGAAAAACATCAAATAATGTCTAAATATATTCCGTATAATCATATTCTGGCGATTAGAGACGTACAAATGAATGTAGGATGTGTCACAAATAATCTTAGATTTTGAACCACCTAAAGTTCTTTTTAAAGGACATTTAAAATAATAAATAATTTTTTTTAAACATATTCTTTCTTGAAAAGTTTAACCATCTAATATTTATTAAAAAAAATTGACCTACAATATGTCTATTGCGTTAAAGCGATATAATTTTTTTAAATTTTGATATTTTTTTAAAACAAAAAGTGCAATGTAAAAATGATGTTATTTTTGACGCACCTGTAGCACTAGTTGATAATACATACATAATATTACACACTGAATATTTAAAAGAAAGATACATATAAATACTCTCTAGAACTACTGAAATCTTCCATTTTCTTTTCATTGTGCATAAAGAACTTCTCGAGGATCACTGCGTTTTGATTTCACAAACAAATAAAAAGATCTTATATATTCGAGGAAAAATCTTTAATATTCTCGGAAGAAAATTCTCTATTTACTCAGCTGTCAATATAATCCATTGTGAAACTGACGGTTAGTTTCGAACTTGTCCGAGAAGTACGGGAAGAATTGTCCAGAAAATTTACTCTACCATTTCTATTCTGGAAATGTGAACAAAGATTTATTTTCTGTGTCCAATATTGCAAAAGAGTATAAAGAATATCTGGATAGAGACACTTAATCGGACACCTAATTTGGCCCACAGTATTCGGAAACTGGTTGTTGTTTGCAATAGAAAATATCGTCTTTAAAATAATAACTTGAAAAATGTCCGAAGCTCCATTTGAATAACTTATTGCTACAAATTCAATATCAAATTATTTCAGCATTGCATTGGAAAATAAATTATTTCAAGCAAGTAACATAATGTGTACTTCTATTTAATGGTACCGAATAGATTTTTTGTGTACAAACTGTATATTAATTGTATTTTTATAAGAACCATTAGTAATTATACTTAAAATAAGAAAAAGTCTGTCTAAATACTTAAAATAATTTAAATACAATCCTAAATATATAAATATAATCCTAGACTAATTTTATTTTTTGAAATCTTAACTGATGAACACCCAGGTAGTGGAGTGCAGTTTATGTGATTTAAATATCACTTTTCTTCGTATTCTCGAATTGTTATAACATTTGAGTAAATTTTGTCTGGGAATCAAGTTACCTGGAATTTTTCGAAAGATATCTGATATCACCGACACAAAACTGAAATGCATTTGGAATCACTTGGAATTCAAATAAATGCATGAGATGTTCTGCAATGAGAATTCGATAGCGTCTTGCATCAGTTGTTTTCTTAGTTATTTTATATAGAACTTTTTGAAATATTGAAGATATTCTGAATTATAATAAGGTAAGTAGAATTATAATGATAATTAAATACCCGAATAGAGTTAAAAAAGAAATTGATATTGTATATCACAAAAAATAAGTAGACTTAAATATTAGAAAAAATTAAGACTTATAATTAAATGCTGTATTACATAGTAAGTAAATTACAGCCATGAAAAACATTAAAATTCGTCATTTCTGTTAATTTTAATTCTAATTGGCTAGAGCTACTTTATTAACATATAAAGAGACCTGTTTATCTTGTTTGTGTGTATGTTTCTCAAATTAATAAAAAAAATATGTTCTTTTTTTTCGGTGCAAAAAACGAACATAATATTTATTATATTTAAAGGTGAAAATAATGACATATTAGAGTATTCAACTTTTAAGCATAAATTGATTGAAGAAATTAATATAAAAAGTGAGTACTGGACAGTCAAATATTTTCTAAAATCTCATCGCAAAATTTAAAGAAAGAACAAAAATTAAAAAAAAATTATAGATACATTATATATAAAATTAAAACAGTAACAATATTATGAAAAGAATGGCTTATGGTTGTCTGTCCGTCACACTAACAATACTGTATAAAAGAGAGTCATATTTACTATCAATAATATTGTTAGTAGAGTAATTTTAATTTAATTATCATTATAAAGGATAATTTAAGTTTAATATTGTGAGTGCAGTAAAAATGAAGACTTAGTTGAGACTTATTTCAGTTTAATTATCAACTTCATGTTAACTCTTCCACCATCATAAGGGCCGTACACACGTTGGGTTTTTAAGTCTTTCCACCAGACTCTTTGCTAAGGTCCTCCTACTTTTTCAACGAGAATATAAGAAAAAACGATGTAATAATTATTTATTTTAGTTGGTATCCATGATACCTGCAGGTATCATGGTGGAAAGACTTAAAAAACCCTACGTGTGTACGGCCCTTTATGAGATGTTACACGAATAATTTTCTCCATGTACTCACAAATTAGAGTTCTATTGAATCCTTTAGATTTTCAATCCAATGTACATCCCCAATTGGTTTGGATTCCTTTATTCATCTTCAGAATCTCTTTTCTTGGCCATGTAGAAACCATTCAAGCATTCCTAAAAGCTTTACCACAAGATATCTTTAATCAAAATCTTATTGCAGATTCTCCAACTGTCGCAATATTTCATAAAGATTAGGTTTTTTAGAGTTACCAGGAAGGGAATTAGATATTATCAATAATTATTAAAACTTATATATTGGTATCGAAACTAGTATGAGAATGGCTTCTGTCTGTCCGTCACACTAACTTAATAATACGCTTGACAAGCTACTGTTAGCATGGATATGAAATTATTCTGATAGCAGTTCAATAAATGGTTTCAATACATTCATGAAATTAAAATCGATTGAAATTAATGGAGTAAATACTGAGACAGGAATAATAATAATTACATAAATTGAACTTATATTAATGTCCATAAAAGTTATTACATAATATACTGCCATTTTAACGGCTCGCGTACACTAGTAATTTTAATTCAGAGATGATTACCGATCATTCAAGAAAGATGAAACATCATATATACTAGCTATTCTACTTACGTATAGTTTACATTAAGCATATCAATTATACTGATTCTAAAACTTAATCTATTCTATTTTTTTTTTCTGTGAATTTTCCTTGCATTTTCATTTATTATATGTTGCTCCTGACTTTTTTTAGCACTCTAACTAGGTTAGTGCTCAATCATGTCTAACCCTGGTTGAGGCATAAACAAATTATAGATGCCAAAGTGGCGATCTAAAATGGTGAATTTATATAGCGACAGCGTGAAAAACATGTATAGAAAAGTTCCGATAGTTGTACATTTTCTATCTTACAAGTAAATAATATTATATAATAATTATCATTTGACATTTATTTTACATCCTTTATTGATATCGATGAAATATATTTAACGAGAACACTATTTCTTATCTGATATATGTTATATAATTATTAATATATTTTGTTTGTTATTCCGATATACTTTTTTATATAGATTTACTTTATTAACACTGAAAATTATTCCATACAACAAATATGAGGGTAAAATAAATATCCAAGTTGTTCTCATTCGTTTCGGTTAAAAATAGTAAAAAAGTGTTTTTTTCTTGGTCCCAGCCCCAAATTGTTGGTTATTTCATCTAAGAGATTTATTAGCTACAGATTGGGGGAAAGTGATGACTCATGAGATTCATGACATCCAGAAACCAAAAGAACAAAATGAATTATTCATAAATAGAAAATAATCCTCTGATACGATCCCTGTTAATAAATACACACAAAAGAATTAGATAATAAATGTATCACAAAATAATCAATATAAATCTATCAGAACAATGGGGATGTCTAGATTATATGATAAATCTGCTTTATATGATAAAATATAATACGGTAAATCATAATTAGAGCTAACTTTATTTAGTTCTACCTGAAAGTTATGGTGGGGCCAAGGAAGATTATAAGAGTCTCAATCTCACATTGATCCCATCATAAGATTATCTCTGGGATATACTTATATATAAACCATCAATAATTAAATAGTCTAATTTTCGGTAATATTCTCAATTGGGAAACTTTCAAAGTGACTCCATTCACGGTGTAGCTTATTCGCATCCATGAGCATTTTCATCCACTGGTGGTAGGTGAATTCATTCCGTGTAGCTACTTTTCATTCTGACTGCTTTTTCCAGTCCATTGTATTACATTTTGCCGCCTGCGGTACAGCCTGTGGTTACGGAACAGATATTAAACCTCCTACTAAATTGATTAAATTTCTAACCGAACACACCGCTGATGTATTTTGGAGCGTAAAGCAAACACATGAATATAATCTAGACAAACAAGAACAGAAAAGAGAAAGCCAATGATTCAATGCAGTCATTTGTTTTGAATTCGAATGCAACACGGCTGCATTGAATGGCTTCAGCTTGTCATCGAAATATTGGACTGATTCTATTTGCCATAAAACAATTGGTTCTGATATTGAAATGGTGGTGGCGCGAGGTTGTCATTCAATTATGGATCTTTCAGAGAATATAGATATGTGTATAATTGGAAGACAACCCAATTGACATTAGGATGAAAAAGTCTAGTGTGGACGTAAGGAAATATAAAACAATAACTTACTGCCCAGGCAAGAATCCTGCATTTTTTCTTTGGGTTAAGATATCGTAAATACTTTTTCTTCACTATGAAACTCTTCCATTTTTCAAATAAAAATAAACTTTCCTTATTCTCTACTCAAAATCTTCTTTTCATGAAAAATGATCTACCAAAATTGTATATCACAATGAAAGTCTTTTTCTAAACATGCTTCTCCATCACACTAGAGTTTTTGAACTGAAGAGGACTAGAAAGAACCAGAATAGAAGAACCCCTCCCTCTCAATATCCCCTCCCCATCATGCATATTCAACAGCTGTGTCAAAAATAGTTCTGAATTAATTTTACAGTTTGGAACAACAACAGCAACACCACACCATATTGGACGTGAGAGTCTATCACCAGTGTACTGCTATTAGGTTAGCTTAAACTATTACAAAATGTAATTGTTAATGAAGGATTTTAATATATAGACTTCATTTATATTGGAGCTCAATAATTTTATTTATGTAAATTAGTTGGAACTAAAAATCTATTCAGTTTGAAATTTGGTATTTTACTTTTCTAGTACAATGAAATACAATACAATATGATAATTACAATTCATATTCAAGCACGTGATTTAATGATTTAATTTCAAAATACAATAAAATTATTAATTTCCCCTCTCTTACATCAAACTTTTATGAAACACAACAATTTTAGAATAAATTACTCCGAATTTTTCTCCTCGTTGATATTGCTTTACAACACGAAAACAAGACTAATACATTTATCAGACCTTAGAGTGTTAGGTATTACTTCTCCACACCGCAATATTTCTATCAACATGCTGAAGCGACAATGAATTTATGGGACTCTACAGACGCATAAAGAGACCGAATCTATTTCCTTCTAATCAAAGAAATGATTGTAACACACGTGGAAAGAATAGGTTGCGACAGTGTAGAGTATACATCCAAATATCCCTTTATGTCCTAAGGCGACATATGTGTCCTCTTTCACATGATGTAATTGGCGAGGTTTTTTGAGATATATTTCTCTTAAACGACCGGATAAAACACATACGTACTCTTTCACTCATTAGAGCACATGTTTATCCTTACTTTAAATAAGCACAATTTTCATTTTTTTGTATTGTTTAATATGTTTCCTTTATCCATATATTACAATAACATCTCCAATATTCCGATTACGAATTTCGAGAAGGTAAATATGAAAGAGACTCAAATACACTCTTAAATCCGAATCAACAGATCCTATTGTTCCAAAAGAATAGCCACTAAAAACATTAGGATTCTAGCTACAGATTTCTCAAATAACTAGGCAATCCTAAGATCCAGAGTCTGAACATAGCAAATAATCCTTCCCCCTTTAAACTAATCTTATCGGGATAACATTTTGTGTCTTCTCAAGAGTAATACATCTTCTATGCCATCAATCTTCCATGCTTCACAGCTTCTGAAACACTATTATGATATATGCGCTGGGAGTGATAGAAAATGCTACCGTGAGTTACTTGTAGCGTGCTTGCTAACTGAATGGTAATTAGATTAAATATATCAGAAGGTTAAATTTACAATGTTAGGGTCCATCTTTCCTTTAACGAATAAATATTTTATAAAACATTTTATCATACAATTATACATGACGCACAATAATATATTACTTATTAATTTAACCAACAGCACCAAGTTAATTTATACCCTCATAAAAGGTATTATTCCTGATAAATATTGTATCGTAAATGATTCTATTATTATCGATGAATAATCTATTTAAACTCACTATTCGAATATCTCGTGTCAGTTTAATTTGAACATCATTTCTCCTGTCAGTTTAATATCATTTGAATATCATTCTTTCAGCTCTTTCTTATCGAAATGACATGACTCCATATTAAAGTTTTATCGAATTCCAAAGGGGAAGGATTTTCAATTACTGATATAACATCTCAGGAACAGACGACAAAATGACACACTCTAGTTACGAGATTGAAATTCTAGGCATTCCACGGTCTGAACCCAATGGAAAACATACATGGAGGGGCTATGGAAGAAGTAGGGAGAGTTATGGTGGGGCTATGTAAGAATAAGTAAGGGTAGTTATGGTTGGGCTATGTAAGAATAAGTAGAGATAGTTATGGTTGGGCTATGTAGGATTAAGTGGGGGTAGTTATGGTGGGGCTATGTAAGAATAAGTAGGGGTAATTATGGTGGGGCTATATAAGAATAAGTAGGGGTAGTTATGGTGGGGCTATGTACGGCCTCGCGCATATAAGTTAGTGGTTTAATGATGAGAAAATAATGATGAGAATATATCCATATTATAATGAGGAATATTAAAATATGAACGTTGATCTTAATTTTAGATTTCTAAGCCTGAAAAGAAGTTTTCATTTTTAGGAATCCTAAGATATGAAAATTTATTCTTAGGAAACCTGAAAAGGAATATTTATTTCTAGGAATCTTAAAATATCTTCGACGTTGGTATTTAAAAATCCTCTTGATAACATTTATATAATTGACACTGAACTCTACTTGAAGTAAGAATCTGACTATCTTACGCTCTATTGCAGTAAGTTATTGCAATTAATTGCAATAACTTACTTACAATAAGTAAGTTATTATGTGCAATGATGTGGAATCAAAGTGCATATAAATAATAAAGTACCTGTTCCCTATAAGCTCCATTAGTGCTATCCTGTGTACTGTGCAGACCTGACAGAAAAAGAATAGCGTTTGACGGGCTTTAATTTACTTCCTATGTACCTAGTGGCATATTATTTCAAACGATTTATTCGATTCTATTTAGCTTTGACTTAGGCACTTAATGGGAATAACTAAAAATTATATAATGAGGATTATAATTGAAAAGACATTTCCATTCAATTAAAAAGGATGAGAATAATTAGAAAAGATAAAATTATATTCATATATACTTGAATTAAATTCATCATTCAATAAATAGGTACTAACTATTATTATAATCTTCATTTTATATTATTTTCTTTCGCTTAAATCTCCTTACAATTTATTTCATTAAACAGTTTACGATATTAATGTTATTTAATTATTATTAAATAATGAACATTCATATATCTTCGGATCTAAAAAATTAGAGCCGATTAGTGAAGGAAAAATGAACAGTTTATTATGTTCCAGGAAATAATAATTGTTTACTACAATTAATATTAAAATAAGCGGACTTTTGCTGCAGAAATAATTTTCCTTAATTCCATTTAGAAAGAAAACTTCATTTTATAATCTTATAATTAATTTATGTTACGAAAAACATTATAAATAATATTAAAAAGAGAATTTCTCTTAAGAAATAAATGTTTATTAGTTTGAATTAATTTCCAGAATTTTCATATAAAGAGAGAAAGTTATGGTGGGGCATCTTATTATTCTTCTATGGCCCCACCATAACATCATGCTAATAAAAGCATGTACATCATGTTAATAAAAGCATACACATCATGCTAATAAAAGCATACACATCATACTAATAAAAGCATACACATCATGCTAATAAAAGCATACACATCATACTAATAAAAGCATGTACATCATGTTAATAAAAGCATACACATCATGCTGATAAAAGCATACACATCATGCTAATAAAAGCATACACATCATACTAATAAAAGCATACACATCATGCTAATAAAAGAATACACATCATACTAATAAAAGCATGTACATCATGTTAATAAAAGCATACACATCATGCTGATAAAAGCATACACATCATGCTAATAAAAGCATACACATCATACTAATAAAAGCATATACATCATGCTAATAAAAGCATATATATCATGCTAATAAAAGCATATTCATTATAGTTTGTAACATGCAATAATCATTCTGACATGCTGTCAGTCGCAGACAATTCCATTGCCATCTCGACAGTCCCTGATAACGTAAACACTTTTCTTTATTTCCCCCCACCGTACGGGGGGAGAATGGGGGGGGGAGGGGGTTAGCCGCAAATATTTCTCCTGACTATCGGGACAACTCGATATTTATTCGCACCCTAATGGGCTACTTTGGAGGAGACCCTTGGATGGTCTAAAGGAGTAATTCTGTGGTCTAGAAGTGTAATTCGGATGTCTTGAAGAGTAATTCTGGTGGTCTTGAAGAGTAATTCTGGTGGTCTTGAAGAATAAATTCTGATGTTTTGGAGAATAATCTAAAAAAATCTGTAATCACAATAGCACTCATGTACTATTCTGTTTATAGGTGCTACAGAATTTACAAATAGTAAATCGTGACATTAACACCACCGTGTCAGATAACACGCTAATCTTTTTTTCCTGTTAGGTTCCCATAGAAACATATCAAGTCACATTTCATATCGCCCTATTTGCATATCCGCACAGAAAGAAATCCCAACTATTTTGATGAGTGAAAAGTCTCGATGACATTTTCTGGACATCTCATCGTCAATTCCATCGGGAACTTGAAACGAAAAACTCGCCGCAAATTCTTTACGGATTATATCGACTGCGGACCAAATAGAGAGCTTTCCATTTGATGAAATTTATGTTATTCGTGGAATATATAGATAGGTTGTGAGAGTGCTAGGGCATTAATCAAATGATTGTATTGGGTTCGAATGTAGAGAAGTGACGTGTGGATGATTTAGGAGGTTTTATAACAAAAGAACTGCATCTTGAATAACAAATAGAGTGGATGATTGGAAAATTGTACCTATAAATCAACCTTTTTATTTCCAAAGAGAAATGGTTCATCATCATGCATAAATTACTTACTTCTTGAAACACTTTTATAATTTATTTACTAGTGAGGCACAAAACTAGTGAATGATTGAGCATAATTTTTCAACCTTAATTCGTTTAATATTATTACTGTTTTTTTTACTATTTATAATATTTGAAATAATAAATTGTCTGACAAAATAATACGAATCAAACTAGAAATAGACGGCATTCCTTTTTTAAATCTCTAATTCTACAAAACTTCCGTCTAATATTTGAATATCAAATAACATGCCAAATTATTTCTGGTGCAAGATCTCTCCGAAACACCACCGGAAGAGTCTCATTAAGAACATCAGTATAATTTGGCCGTGATAGCATGCAAGATACTTCTGAAAAACACAGCTATTCAGGATCCACAAAAATGTCGAATTATGGTAATGTGGTCCCTATTTTTTATTCATACGGATGTAATAAAAGAAAATTGGAGGAAATGTGTGTCATTTGTAACCGAGTGTGCCTAATGTGGTGGATTATCTTTTTATCATCAGATTAGTAATATCATTTAAGTAAGTAGATGAGACATCACACGGTAGGTTAGTGTATAATCATATTTTCTATTGAAGAAATTTGACTGATGCAAATATAGAAATTAACGATATTATAGCACCAATCAACTGTATCTATGAAATATGTATATTGTATCGATTTTTTTAAACATTCCTTCTTCGACATATGAACGAATTGGTAGGAATGTGGAATTTTTATGATTCTTGTGGAAAATTGTTGGGGCTACATTGCCCCAAAATGTTGCCTCAAGAAATGTTGACAATGTTGCCTCTAGAAATGTTGACAATGTTGCCTCAAGAAATGTTGACAATGTTGCCTCAAGAAATGTTGACAATGTTGCCTCAAGAAATGTTGACAATGTTGCCTCTAGAAATGTTGACAATGTTGCCTCAAGAAATGTTGACAATGTTGCCTCAAGAAATGTTGACAATGTTGTTTCAAGAAATGTTGACAATGTTGCCTCAAGAAATGTTGACAATGTTGCCTCAAGAAGGATAATATTTAATCAAATAATAATATTGATGCTGATATCAAAGAATTTCATCCTACAAATAGCAAATTTGGTTTCACGCTACACTACATTAATTCTTATTTATTGATGAATTTACCTATTTAACTATTTGACTATATTCGTGATTTTCATCTTCTAGTAGTTTACTTAGATTTAATGAAGTATTATGAGATAGAATTTAAACCTGGTCTCATAATTCAGCTCTAATCATAAGTTATCGCAATGTCATAAGATCGTGTTTGTAGACTTCCAACATTATTTTCCGTGCCTATAATGTACACTTATAAATAATGGAGTGACTTGAACAAATTCTACTTAGGATATTAAATAATTTCAAACAATAATAAACAAATAATATTCATTTAGTCTCGCTATAGAAAATGATCTACCATAATAATTAGTGAGAACATAACTCATACTAGGCAAGAAAGATTTATTCCTGGGATATTAAGGGAATAACCCAGGCAAGAAAGATTTATTCCTGAGATATTAAGGGAACATCCTAGGCAAGAAAGATTTATTCCTGGGATAATAATGGAATATCCAAGGAAAGATCGATATATTCCTGGGATATTGACGGAATATCCCAGGCAAGAAGGATTTATTCCTGGGGTATTTAGGGAGTATCCCAGGCAAGAAGGATTTATTCCTGGGATCTTAAGGGAATATCCCAGGATTAAAGAATTCTTGCCTGGGATAGTTATAGTATTAGTTCTAAGTTATCGGATGGTCTCACATTTTCTATCATATAAATATAATTTGAATAATAATTATTATATCGGTTTTCCTCATATGATCGAAAAGGTGGAACCGTTTAATAACACGGCACTCACCCTTCATACTATAAGCTTTTATAGACATCATAATGGCAGTAACGCTGAGAGTATTACCTCCATATTATTGCCATGACGTTAAGACATTCTCACGAGATTAATATTTTGTACACACTGCTTCTATTTTTTCTAGTTACTTATATTAATATGTGTATGATTATTAAATGGAAAATCATTTTAACGCACATTTTATAATACGGAGTGCACTTCAATTAATATATAAGTAAAATGAAGGATGTATTAGAATTATATGTATTAATGATTTGATTATTTAGTTTTCAAACATAGAAAATGTTTATAGGCATGAGGACATAATGAAAAACATTTTTAATTACTATAATCACTAGTAAATACATCTTGCTCATCCATTGATCATGTAATTAGAATAATGTGTTTAGTATTATATGTAAACGCATGTACGTAGTATCAATATAATATAATATACTGATTTAACAAAATTTATTTTTACTCTCAAAAGTCTATACTATGATATTTGTTTTTATTATTTATATTAGTGTAACCCGAGGCCATGATACTGCCACATTTTTTTAATTCTCCCTCCACGACTTCGGACAGGCAGACGGACTCTTTTTTCATTATAGTATAGATTCTTCTAGAGTTTTATGTTTTCATTTAATGGACAGATCAGCGCAATTAACCAAATTGGAGTATGCACAAGAAAGTTCTCTTTGGCCAATCAGTACTTTTTAGTCACTCTCTGAATCCAATAAGAAGTCTGTCTGGAAAACTCCGCAGAGTCAAGTTCAATGGTTCTTCAATTAGGAGGTTTTTTTGATTGCTTCGAAGTAATTAGTTGCTACCTGCCTTGGTTTGAACAGAATTTAGTCGGCAAAAGGTTTAGCCTTCGCTAAGAAAGTTATGGTGGGGCCATAGAAGATTAAGAGAGTTATGGTGGGGCCATAGAAGATTAAGAGAGTTATGGTGGGGCCATAGAAGATTAAGAGAGTTATGGTGGGGCCATAAAATATTAAGAGAGTTATGGTGGGGCCATAGAAGATTAAGAGAGTTATGGTGGGGCCATAGAAGATTAAGAGAGTTATATTGGGAACATAAAAGCATAGAAGATTGGGATAGACAGTTATGGTGGGGCCATAGAAGATTAGGAGAGATAGTTATGATGGGGCCATAGAAGATTAGGAAAAAGTTATGGTGGGATCATAGAAGATTGAGAGATAAAGTTATGGTGGGCCATAGAAGATTAGGAGAGAAAGTTATGGTGGTAACATAGAAGATTAAGAGGGAAATTTATGGTGGTGCCATAGAAGATTAAGAGAGAAAGTAATTATGGTGCCATAGAAGATTAAGAGAAAGTCATGGTGGGATCATAGAAGATTAAGAGAAAGTTATGGTGGGATCATAGAAGATTAGGAGAAAGTTATGGTTGGGCCATAGAAGATTAGGAGAGAAAGTTATGGTGGTAACATAGAAGATTAAGAGGGAAATTTATGGTGGTGCCATAGAAGATTAAGAGAGAAAGTAATTATGGTGCCATAGAAGATTAAGAGAAAGTCATGGTGGGATCATAGAAGATTAAGAGAAAGTTATGGTGGGGTCATAGAAGATTAAGAGAAAGTTATGGTGTGGCCATAGAAGATTAAGAGAGAAAGTAATTATGGTGCCATAGAAGATTAAGAGAAAGTCATGGTGGGATCATAGAAGATTAAGAGAAAGTTATGGTGGGGTCATAGAAGATTAAGAGAAAGTTATGGTGGGGTCATAGAAGATTAAGAGAAAGTTATGGTGTGGCCATAGAAGATTAAGAGAGAAAGTAATTATGGTGCCATAGAAGATTAAGAGAAAGTCATGGTGGGATCATAGAAGATTAAGAGAAAGTTATGGTGGGGTCATAGAAGATTAAGAGAAAGTTATGGTGTGGCCATAGAAGATTTAGAGAGAAAGTTATGTTGGGGCCATAGAAAACTGAGAAAACTTTCAAATACAAGAAAAGAAAACATTTCGTGGATGAAAAGTCCAACCATGGACTTTCTATAGTTCATCTTCTTACCATCCTTCTTACTTGGAAAGATGGCGTTAAAATAGATTATGAACCAATTTGACCTTCAGAAATTATTAGTTGTCATATCATGCCGTATGTTAAGACCCACTTTCCGAGTACTGTGACCCTAATTATTTATCAGAGTTCAGTGATGTTTATCGGAGTTAACTAATCGGAAAATTTACAGTTGAGAGATTGTCTATTATTATTGATTATTTATCATAATTCAAACCATTATCGGCGAGATCATTTATTTGATAGATTATGATTGAATTTTTATCTAATCATTTATCGTGGCAGATAGAAGATCTTTTTTATCATCGATTGTAATTGCCTTTAGAAACGGTACGAAAGGCGTTTATAATATCCTGACTAGAAACCTACGTTTCTTTGACGCGATTAGATTTTGCCAAACTATTTTGTTCCATACCAAATTCACCGTCTGCCACAAGATGTAAACTCTGTTTCTATACGAAACCTAGCACCCTTTGCATATTCAACAGATGACGGAAAAAGAACACCCGAATTAATGTTGCAATAACGAACAACAACAGGAGAACCCCTATGAGAAATGGAAAGCCTTTTACCCCCCTGTCTTTTTGTCTATCCTTAGAGTCTCTGAAAGCTTCTTTCTGAATATGCAATGAATCGCGTGAATATTCGGCTGTGAACAAATTATTAGCAGGAAAATAGTGCTATTTTTCTGGAATGATACAATATGGTGGGAAATTTAATTTCTTCAATGATTAATTTATTCCATTTAATAAGTTTATTCGTGTTCATTTTGGTATATATTAAAATGTACATTGTACAGTCGAAGAAAAGTGTATCTGTATTAATTTTAACCCTAATGAGTTTGATTGTCAGAATCAACGGGAAGGTTTGACTATGTGTGAAAAAACACATGTCTTATTAATAAACCTAAGGTACTGTATTTTTTACAAGTTGTTAGTATATATACTAAGCTAATGTGTACCAAATTTCAAGTCAGAATATTGAACATATAAGGAGAAATAAATACATCAGTATTTAAGACATTGGCAACTGAGAGACCAGAGCTTTGATTGGGTGGGGTCTGACCCAATCAAAGCTCACGCATGTATCTGTAATTGATAGAAATGTGGATAAATTCATGTGTATTGGCTAACCAACCTGTAATTCTAGGTTACCACACGTCACCGAAGTACAATTAATTCCATAATTTACGCTGATTTACGCCGATACATAAATATTTTTTTAACTTTTAAATACAAAAATATATTTGGTATTTACGTAAGAACCAAGACAAAGGAAAGCCAGTAAATGTAAATGAATGACATGAAAGATATAAAATAATTCATAAAAGATGTGCCTAGAAAACGCACGTCAAACTCATTAGGGTTAAGAGTTTACTAGTCTCACATTTCTAAAAGAAAGTTCATTAATTGTGATGTGTCAGTATATGTTACCTTATAAACTAAACATTTTATGTTCATGTGTTTTATTTCGATTTTGGTATTCGTTTTTTGATAAAATGAAGATTTCATTAAAAAAAATCATTAATCTCAAAATGTTTGTATGCTATAACAAAAAAACTCAAAGACACTTTTATACTCCTTTATAACAAAGCAATAAAACTGATTCTCTACTTTTTCCCCTTTTTCTTTGGAGGAACAATTTTCGATGATTAATAACCCTAAATTTTTAAATTTTTCTGTTTTTGAAATGTGATAACTACTATATAGGGTCGGACGGGGTATCACTGCGCACAATCCCGCAAACTCTGTATTTACTCGAAAACTGAATGTACTGGAGAAACTTTTTTTCTCGTGATGTAATG
The DNA here is from genome assembly GCA_947561585.1 of Caprella mutica. Taxonomy (NCBI): domain Eukaryota; kingdom Metazoa; phylum Arthropoda; class Malacostraca; order Amphipoda; family Caprellidae; genus Caprella; species Caprella mutica. The sequence goes on along the minus strand of CANNZV010003823.1, from coordinate 8,163 downwards.
ATCATGAGGGAGGATGGTTCACAACCAGTTTTGAAATAATACCTGAATAAATAAAATACTTATTGGCATTGTTTTGTGCGTAACTTTTGTGAGTGCATCGGGTATCATTGCGCACGTGAAGGGGTATTACTGCGCATTGCATAAATACAGCATTTCTCTCACCCACCTAAATACCTCATGTCCCCATATTAATGCCCCTTCATTCTCCATCTAAATATCTCACTCCTCCCATCTTAATCCCCCTCTCTTCCCATCTAAATCCCCTTCTCCTACCATTTTAATCACACTCTCTCATCATCAAAATCTCCCTCTCTTCCCATCTAAATCACCCTCTTCCCCATCTATTTCGCTCTCTCCCCCATCAATTTTGCTCTCTCCCACATCAAATCCTCCTCCCCCTCATCTAAACGTCTGTGTTTCCCTCTCTACATGCCCTCTCCCCAATCTACTTGTCCCTTGCTTTTTAAACACATATCTAATGAAACTGCAACATTTGTAACATTTAAATTTTACGCAACTATTTAACTATTCACATCAAGTAATATAATACGATCGTACGTTTACTGTTAATAAACATTTAATTCAAAAAAACATTTGATTTAATAAAAAAAAGCTCAAAACCTCCCCCGCCTAAACACCCATTCTCCCTTTTTTAATACCCCCACATCAAACATCAAGTTGCATAGCTACTACGATCGTAAGTTTATTGTTAATCAAATTTATAATTAATTATAATACTTTATTCAATATTGATGCCTTTATTAAGAGCTAAAATTTCATAATTTCTATATTAATTTGCATAAAAATATGGTTATTAATGATGCGCAGTGATACCCCTCTACCTCTAAATTATCTGGGGTATCACTGCGCACGGTTGTGGCAGGAAAAACATTATAACTGAGAAGTTGAAAATTTTACATAATGTAACTGTTACTGTTTGTGTTAACATGTCAAAACAATATGAATGTATAAATCCTGGTTGTAGAGTTATTGGAGAGTTTGCGGGATTTAAAAATCACCATCGCAAACTTTTTTCAGATCGTTTTGAGAGCACTACATATATCGCAACTCAGCTCTAGAAATACTGATAGGATAATGGTGCGTCATGATGTTTATGGGAGAAAAGAAGATCCTTGTAATGATGGTGTAATCAGATTTAGGCTAAAACAAGTGGTTTTAAAATTATAAGGGGTGAGGAGTAATACCCCATAAAAAGGGTATGCGCAGTGATACCCCGTCCGACCTATAGATTGTGAGTAAATTTTTCAAGGAATCTAAAAACTGTCTTTGGATTTCTTTTAGCATAAAGACTCATTGACTTCTATTTATTTTTAAGTGGAAAATTCACATTTTACCTGAGGGCCAAAAACGTAAAATTTGGCCAAAAAGTTAATTTCATACAAAATAGCTAAACATTTAAATACTCCCTTATCAAATTTTGGCTCCCACTAAGTGGGTTGTAGTTCCCTTAATTCTTAAAAATATGGGACATGAAAGTACACTGTCTACCACTCCTGATCAAACTGAAAAATATAAATCATGATATTTAAAAAAAGACCTCCTCCCCATTGGACCCTCCTGGCGGGGGGGGGGGGGCTCTAGTGCTCGTACCCAATATAAATTAGTGACATGATTCACCTGGAGACGCTTTATCAGCAAAATAAAAGAGAATGTTAATTTTAACAAAATTTGATGAGTTGATTCCTTTAATAATGTATACACTCTTTTTTTTAATTTACGTATATAATCACATATACATATATCTTGAGTAAATGTTTTGTGAGTTTGATTACCTACTTGTTCGTTTCGAAAGTTTTTCGATTCTATTTAAAATCTGCAATGATTGGTTTGAATAAAATAAACATATACTGTTTATCAATATGAATACTATACTATTACTCACTATACTTCCTTTAAGTTTAATCATCTTTTTTATATTTCCTATTTTATGATCAAAATATTTACATATAATGAACAGTTCTTGTAATTTATTAATGCTTTATTAACAATAGCAATAATCTCGTCAGAAAATACCATGTGAAAAGAAACTTTACATATTGAATAATGTTGCTATACCACAATTTACTGAGTTTCAAAATTGCTCAACTCGGAAGTTATTTCGGAATAAATTCCCTGTTTGTTAATTTCAATCGACTGAACCCAGAGAACTTTTCTAGCATCTCAATAGATTCTAACGACGTGCGCCAATTTCTTATCGTCCAAATCAAGAAGCTATTCTAATAACCTGACGAACTGAGAATTAAATCAGTTTGGCTGAAAACGAAACACGGTAGTGGGTTTCGACATAACTGGGATTCAAGTTGGAATTATAGCCAATGAAAATATATTACTATAGTTCATCCTTTATTTTTATACATAACTGGTTTTCATTCTAGGTTTGAGTGACTTAATAAAACGATAGAGGATTGATATCGTCATTCCATTCTTGATATTTAAACAAATCCAAGTTGCATTTTTAATGACATTCATTGGTAAATGACTTGGTCACCGAGTATCTTTTTCGCATTCATGAGCCCTATCATCGACTTGAGCAAGATGACTTTATTCATGAACTCACTTTCCTTTCTGACTGCTTCATCGAAATCCCTTGTATACGCCTTCCTTTTGACGTCAGCGATATGGCCTTTTGTTACGAAACAGACGTTAAGCCTCGAACTTTATTTTATCAAAACATTATAACCTAAGCTCTATGATGTACCTCCGTTTTTGTTGTTGTCTTCTCACTATAATCTCAGCTCTATGATGCACCTCTGTTGTTTGTTGTCTTCATTTCTCTCCTTTCACAACATTGGTTTGTCTCGCTGTAATTCTCACTACAAATCACCGGTAAGGAGTTGTGACAGCTTAGGGTGCATTTCTCGGCAAATAACATGAATAATGAACCTTAGACACGAACACAACTTGCTGCCTATTGGTCTATAATTTATCACCACCAGTTGAATTACATTTCATTATTTAACTAGTGTATTTTCCCGTTGAAAATAACTGGTCTTCAATAATAATTTATTACCCGTTGTTAGGTCATTTTCAGTGAACTCAAATAAAATTCATTTTTCTACATAAACTGATACTTTTTTCATAGATAAGAACATTTAAAATCGAATCAAAACCATAGAGTTATGATAAACTACTCTAGAGAGAGGAAGTGTTGCAGCGATTGCATGACGCAAAGGAAGACGGTGTAAAACCTTATTTTGTTTCAGTTATATCATTTCTCCATTAAATTTTGTTTCAGTTATATCATTTCTACATTTAACTGACGCTAGATTGCCAGTCACGTGACCCAAAAATTAGGATTTTAGCGTCCCGCAAGACGCGATATTATTTAGGCCACTGACTCACCACTTGATAAAAACAGTGGAATTTAAATATCAAGTCAATATTTTCCCGTGCGTATCATAGTTACATTCTTTATGTTTAAAATCAATCGAGTAAAAGCGGACACCAAATAAATAAATTTATTAATAAATTAATAAATAAACACACTAAGGAAATTATTAGTATAGATTAAAAAAATCACTGAACAAATATTTTGGTTTGTTTAAGTATATATCTAAAATTTATTACAAAGTCTATGAAAAAAAAAAATTCAATTATTTTTTCTAATTATATTTTACAATTGATTTCATTATTAATTTCATTTATTATTGAGATTTGAAACATTTTAATATAATAATAGTATATAGTTTCTACTATTGATTCATTACCTACTTATGATTAATATTTTTTCTTTATATATTTTTTACGATATTGTTAAAAGTTACAAAAAATCTATGGTAAAGACTAATAATATTTCATTTACTTTTTCAATCTAAATTTCATCAACTTCTTCTATCATTCTATTTTTTATAGGGATTCAGAATAAGTTTTATACAAAAATATTTCTTACATTATTTTAATCTTCCTTCAATTCCAATTTTTAAAAGAATTTCACATTATCTTCCCCCTTTCTTTACTATTTGTAATTCCAACTTTAAAAAAAAACATATTTCTTTCTCATTTTTTATATTTTATTCCAAATTTTACTTCGATTTTAATATGATCGACATAATAATTTTTCACAACAGTCGATTTAACAGAAGGCAAACGCATCTGCTATCGGCAATGAAGATGAAAGGAATCCTACCCACCGTTTATATTCATCCGAAAACTTGCCATCGTGTCTACAATATTGAGAAAAAACGTCACGTCAATTTGCCATTGAAAAGTTCTTTGAAATCATTTTCGTATCGACGAAAGAATATCCGATGGTTAATTTTGTTGACGGAATTTAGCAGGGAAATTGTAAGCTAACGCATTTTTACGCTTCATTTAAATTATATTGATTGTCTAAAAACAGTTGAATTATTTTTATATATGAAATCACATAAATTACAATTAGATATTAATACCATTAAGTTTTAAAACATTATTTAAAAATATATAATTTGTTTTTTTTTTTCATCAAAAGACAGATTATTAAACAATTATTATATATTAAATCACTCAAATTACAAATTTATATCAATACAATTTATTCTAAAAAATTGAATATTTTTTCATACTAAGTACACGGTCAACTGTTTCGTACTACCCAGGTTCACAATCGGCCTACGATTAAGCTGCGCTGATATACATTTTGAAAAAAAGCTGAAATTTCATAGTTTCCACATGTACAATAATGATATGTTCAGAATCTCGCGTAACATCGTATTGTTTCTCGGAACAAATACGCAAACCGTTGAAGTCAATGGACTGAAGATAATATCCCTTGCCTCGGTAATTTCGCTAAGAGACTCAGTTGGAATGACTGCCTCAGAGTGCCATTTGGTTACTCTTTGTGGGGTAGATTACGAGTTATCGACATTTCCGAAAAAATATTATATATTAATTATCATTTGACTTTTGTTTTAATTGGTATCCATGATACATGCAGGTATCATGGATATCAATTGAAATAAAATACCTGCAGGTCTCATGGATACCAATTGAAATCAAATACCTGCAGATATCACGGATACCACTTAAAATAAAATACCTGCAGGTCTCATGGATACCACTTGAAATCAAATACCTGCATGTATCATAGATACCAATTAAAATAAAATACCTTCAGGTATCACGGATGCCAATTAAAATAAAATACCTGCATGTATCATAGATACCAATTAAAATAAAATACCTTCAGGTATCACGGATGCCAATTCACTAGGTATCATCTTTACCTTAACTAGGTATCAATTGAAATCAAAGTTAAATAATAATTATTGTACCCTTTTTTCTGACGTGTCCGAATATGTAGAAGCGTCCGAAAAGTCGGGAGTAGTTCCCAAATGAATAATTACAACCAGGAGATAGTACATCATTATCCTTTTTCGCATTATTTCGTAAAGTTTTGTCTGTCATCTATAATAAGTCATCTGTAGATAGATGACTTATTTTGTCATCGATTGTATAATGAAATCTATGAACAATAGAAAATATATCTATGAACAATAGAAAATAAATCTATGAACAATAGAAAGTAAATCTATGAACAATAGAAAGTAAATCTATGAACAATAGAAAGTAAATCTATGAACAATAGAAAATAAATCTATGAACAATAGAAAATAAATCTATGAACAATAGAAAATAAATCTATGAACAATAGAAAGTAAATCTATGAAATATAGAAAATAAATCTATGAACAATAGAAAGTAAATCTATGAACAATAGAAAATAAATCTATGAACAATAGAAAACAAATCTATGAACAATAGAAAATAAAACCATTAGAAATGGAAAATTATTCCAATAACAATAGAAATATAAGCCTCCATAGGTTGAGTTTTGAGAGTAAAAACTAAATAATGTGAAAACATCTAAAATGTCACAAACGAACAATCGTACTGACAACTTTACGCAAAGAGTTACAGAAGAAAACTTTAGCCCAAAAACTATGAGGGAGAGCAACTTGAGAGCAACTTGAGAGTGCATCAGAGTTCTGGAGCAACAACAAAGACCACAATTTTGAACTTTGAAGATGTGGTCTCTTGTCCTCAATTAGAGACCAGAACATCATTTAATGGCCGGGAGACTGGAAACAAATGAGCTTTTTGTGGCTCTGTTTATTTGAAATAGAATAGCCTGGGAGTTATTATCAGTCGATTGAGATTATTTAAAGTTAAATATATGGAATTTAAATGAATACCAAATAGATTAAGTAAGTTGGAATATATTTATTTGATTTATATTTTAAATTTCTATATTACGTAGAATGTATATAAGTATTTTGATGCATATCAGTGGTTTCCTGAGTAAATTAAATAGAGTCTATTATTAATTTGTTATTCTTAAAAATCAAACAAAATGTTTGTCAAACATCATTAAAACGTGTTGACGTGTGCACAGAATTTGTTTGATGAAACTGTTTGTGTTTGATGAATTTGATGTTACTCTTTGATGGTGTGTTCGGAACACTAGTTTGACTACGTTTCAACTACTGTAACTTACGAGTGTTTGGACTGTTTCATATTTTCGTACACGTATGAAAAAATATTGATTATTATATTTTATATTTTTTTTTAATTGGGTACCACGGATGCAGGTATCATAATAATTATAATATATTTTTGTGGAATCGTCCGATTACTTGAAATTTACCCAAGTTTCAATAGAATATATCTATACAGAAATTTTGTAATTACTATCTGATAAATAAGTAGCCTCTCCGTAAAATAACTCTAATTTTTTTTTAAACCTACTCATCATGGGATAACATATAATATATATGAATAATGTTACTATTATCAAAAAAACATGGATTCATCAAGATGGTGTTAATAAATAAATAATCAACTTGAATCTGATTTTATTTATGTTATTTGTTCAATAAGATACATTTAAGTAAAAGTTAAACCTAAAACTCTCCTTCTTCCCAAATTTCATTTTGTTATTATCTGATCGGACAGACTTTATCTGCAAATTCTAACGATATTGATATAAATTTCAAAATATCGCTGTCCGTATTGGGTCCTATATTTGCCCTGCAAACTAATTAAAGTCCCAAATTGGAATTCCTGATATCGTTTCAGAAGATAATTAACTTCTCCATTGAATATTTAGAGCCGAAGAAAAGAGATCAGAAAAACTTATGCCAATGCAGATATTGAAAAGAACTTCAGAGTCGATTGATGGTCTTGTAGGAAGACTTGGATTCAATTATCACCAGTTTGAGGATCTCGTAAAATATAAACTATCTTAAAGACTGAATTGAAAAAAACTTGAGAGTCGATTACGGTCGAATAATGGTACAATTATTCGTAGGAAAACTTTGATTCAATTATCGGCAGTTTGAGGTTCTTTTAAAATATTAAAGATCGAGTGACGGTACCTAGGAAAACAGAGTGAAAACTGATAGTTAAGTTAACAGGGAGTCAACTGTTGAAAAAGAGGTGATAAAACTACTAATTGAATAATCATAAGCTGTTAGGAATCTGGGTATCATCTTTACCTTCACTAGGTATCATCTTTACCTTCACTGGGTATCATCTTTACCTTCACTAGGTATCATCTTTACCTTCACTAGGTATCATCTTTACCTTCACTAGGTATAATCTTTACCTTCACTAGGTAACATCTTTACCTTCACTAGGTATAATCTTTACCTTCACTAGGTAACATCTTTGCCTTCACTAGGTATCATCTTTACCTTCACTAGGTATCATCTTTACCTTCACTAGGTATCATCTTTACCTTCACTAGGTATCATCATTCTTTGCCTTAACTAATTATCCCTTCAAAGTCTATCGGAGTCTTGCCAGTACAATTTAAAATTCAACCATCTTGAATACTTAAGACACTTTTGTTCCAAGTTAAATTGGCTTATTGAAAACTCTATAGAAACTGCAGTATAGAGAATGAAGAGGCAAAAAATGTAATTGATGAAAGATGGTAATTATTGCATTTAATTTAACTTACAGTAGAAGTTTTATTAATTTTGTCTATATAAAATGCAGTGCAAATCTATATTTGTATTTATATAAAATTTCCAGTTTTTTATTTAAATGACACATTTTCAATTTAATTGAATGAATTTACTATTTTAGTAGTAGAGATAGGTATAGACACTGTACCACCTTCTGTGAACCATTGGTGTCATTTTGACGTCAGAGTCGCTA